>KN050083.1:5758-79309 GCA_000743315.1 Lignosus rhinocerotis TM02 | reverse complement strand
GTTCCAATTCTGTTGCCGCTCAAGTGAGGACATCAGCAGACGTCCTTTCAGAGGCATATGCAATGGTGATGCAAGTATGGTGCGATATAATGCAAGAATGAGCACCATGCATGAGTCAGACATAAGGTCTGGAGCTATCCGGAACATAGTAGAACGTACTGGTAAGTACTGGAACAGTCCAGAAAGAAAGAACCATAGTACAGATGCAAAGATATCTATATATAGTAAGGTAGAAGCATAGCCCATACTAGCGTCATGTGGACACATAGCCACAAGTCCATATAGAGACATAACGTGTCAGATAACTCTGAAACCAACAGGATGACCATTTCAGAAGCTGTAGCAGCACTGGCAAACAGAGACATATCATCTGTCTGGTCATGTTGAGAAGTGGGGGCCGCAGCTGGAGTTACAATGCTCCTAGACATGAATTTCACAAGCAGGACACTATGGCCGAGTGGTTAAGGCGACAGATTCGAATGACTTGGAATACTGATATCTGTTTCCCTCTGGGAGCGCAGGTTCAAATCCTGCTGGTGTCGTTTTGTTTATGTGCCGTGACAATCGCCACTCTTGAGTCTTGTTATGACTGATGGTGTGGCTATGTTGTTGTCGGACATTTGACATGCGACTCGGAGTTTTTGTTATCGGACAGGAAAATGTTGCTACAATGGGGTGCTACAGGGTGTCACGCGATACACCATTATCCCTCCATGCGCTTCGGAGCTCTTTCGGCCTGGCGGACTTATCGTGCATCCCCAAGTATGACTCAACCGTCAGTGTTAATCCTGCCTTACTTAAGTCAAAAGGAGTTGTACTATGCAGACGTTTACCTATACCCACGAGCCGGGTCGCACTTCCCCTCCTAACTGTACGCATACAGTGGTCTCACAGTCACTGACCGGGGCAAATCATTGGTACACAGGGCATCGAACTTGAATCAACTCTCCGCAACATGTCGTCCGTAGTGCACACTATCGCCAAGGAGGGCTTTGGTACTGGAACAAACGAGCTCTACGATCAGTGCGTAGTAGCGCCTTCTCTCGCAAACCCAACTACTAAGTTTAAGCTTCTTTCTTCAGGGCTCGGCCATCGTACCAGGCCGATGCCCTCGCACACATTCGCCAGGCGGTCAAGGCACGTCCCTTAAATGTTGTCGAGTATGTACCGTGACATACGAAGGGATATATTAGATTCTGACAAAGCACCTATGTACAGGATCGGCTCCGGCACTGGAATCTTCACCCGCGCCCTACTCGCCCACCCTGACTGGTTGGACGCCATTAACGAGCTCCGTGCAGTTGAGCCGAGCGAGGGCATGCGTAGCGTGTTCTCCAAGACTGTTACAGACCCGCGAGTGTCCGTACGCGAGGGTACATTTGACACTACCGGCATAGAAGACGGATGGGCGGACGTTATCATAGTCGCCCAAGTACGTGGGACGTTTTTCCTAGCATGGTGGCGTTCAGCTCTTGACGTGCGGTGCACTCACATATAGGCTTTCCACTGGTGCCCCGACTACGACAAAGCCGCCACTGAGTTCGCTCGTGTGCTCAAGTCTGGTGGTGTCGTCGCTCTCATCTGGAACCTCGAAGACAGGTGCGTTAATCCTGAAAAAGTAGTGCTGGCAAACACGGAACTAACTTCTGCACACAGGAACCGCGCTGCGTGGGTCGCACAGCTCCGCGATCGCATCGAGCAACACGAGAGCGGAACACCACAGTTCCGTCTCGGTCTCTGGCGTGCTGCGTTCACCACAGCGTCCTATCAAGCAAACTTTGACCCGCAAGAGGAGAACGTCTGGGATTATGTACTGCTCGGCACTCGGGAAATCGTCATAAACCGTGCCAAAAGTAAGAGTTACATCGCCGTACTTGCGCCCGAAGACAAACAGAAAGTGGAAAACGATATCAATAACATCCTGGAACGTGGAGATGGTATTAACTGGATTGATCAGAACAAGGGCACCTTCGAGTACCCTTACCAGACCTTCTTGGTTATAGCTAGAACGAAATCTATGTAGTGTACTGCTGTAGTATGTTGTGTAGATAGAGATCGCGCCCATTCGAAAGAATTTTGACACATGGCTTTCATCACGCGAAGACGCAGACCTCAAGCCAGTTATGAGAAGCAAATCACATTCGTTGCGATGCTACTATAATGGTGAGTATGACGATCGTAAATATGCAACAAGACAGCAATACCCGACAAATGACTAGTATACATGGATGAAGCGAACCTCTTCAGTACGAGTCTATCATAACGCGGCGACCCTCAAGAGCCCAATTGCTTAATCAATCTCCTCCATCGCCGAGCTGGACGCAGCTTCTGTGGAGACAGGAGCCTCAGTACTGGTCGATGGGGCGGGCGCGGATTCTTCCTCATCAACGTCGAGACCGAGAGCGATCATGCGGTGGATGCGCTTCGCGAAGGACGTGGGGTCATCGAGTGAGAAGCCTGAGGTGAGTAACGCAGTCTCGAAGAGCAGGAAGGTCAGATCACGGACGGACTTGTCCGCCTTGTCGTCCGAAACCTTCCGCTTCAGCTCTTTGATAATCGCGTTGTGAGGATTCAGCTCAAGCGTCTTCTTCGATGCCATGTACGATGACATCGAAGAGTCACGCAGGGCCTGCGCCTTCATGATACGCTCCTGTAGACAAAACCGTGATCAGTAAGTGTGCCTAATCAGTGAACGGTAGCGGAAAACATACCATGTTTGATGACCAGCCGAACTGGCCTGTGACGAGGACACAGGGAGAGTCGGAGATACGGTTCGAGACAACGACCTTCTCGACCTTGTCGCCGAGCGCGTCCTTGACGGCCTTACAGAGATCCTCAAATTCCCTGACCTCATTCTCGCGAGCCTGCTTCTCCTCCTCGGTCTCCTCGAGCTCAAGACCCTCCTTTGACACACAGACAAGCTTGTGGCCGTCAAACTCCTTGAGTTGGGTGATGGCGTACTCGTCAATGGGGTCGACTAAGAGAAGGACCTCGAACCCTTTCTTCTTGAGGACCTCGAGGAAAGGAGAGTCCTTAATGGAGGAGAGCGACTCGCCGGTGAGGTAATAGATGTTCTTCTGGACCTCCGGCATGCGCGTAATGTAGTCTGGAAGCACCCGTTAGCATTCTCGTCGAAATCAACACAAGATTGACAATCGACTCACCCTTAAGCGAGGTCAGCTGATCGGGAGACTTGGTCGTGTAGAAACGCAGGAACTCAGCGAGCTTGCTGCGGTTTTGGGCGTCCTCATGAATACCAAGCTTGATGTTCTTGCCAAACGCCTCGTAGAACTTGTCGAAGTTATCCTTGTCCTCCGCAATTTCGGAGAAGAGGTCCATGCACTTCTTGACGATGTTTTTGCGGATGACCTTCAAAATCTTGTTTTGCTGGAGAGTCTCACGCGAGATGTTGAGAGGAAGGTCCTCGGAGTCGACAATACCCTTGATAAAGTTGAGATACTCTGGGATAAGGTCCTCGCAGTCGTCCATGATGAACACACGGCGGACGTAAAGCTTGATGTTGTTGCGCTTCTTCTTTGACTCGAAGAGATCAAAAGGCGCGCTGCGGACAGGAGTTAGCACTGAAACTTTGACACGGTGACAAAATGGACAAAACTCACCGCTTAGGAACGAAAAGGATTGCCTTAAATTCAAGCTGACCCTCAACGGAGAAGTGCTTGACAGCTAGGTGCTCTTCCCAATCGTTGGTCAAGCTCTTGTAGAACGCACCATATTCCTCGGGAGTGATGTCCGAGGGGTTACGCGTCCATATGGGTTTGGTCTTGTTGAGCTCTTCGTTAGTGACCTCCTTCTCCTTGATCTTCTTCGTCTTTTTCTCCTTGGGCTTGTCCTCGTCCTCGACCTCCTCGATCTTCGACTCTTCCTTCTCCTCAACGACCTCCTCATCATCCTCAACTTCCTGTACACCACCACCACTGATCAGTATCACGCCAATCTGTCAAGGAGGTGATTCATGAAGCACTTGCCTTTTCCACCTCCTTGGTGACCGCCAACTGGATGGGGTACGAGATGAACTCGGAGTGCTTCTTCACGATCTCCTTGATACGCTTCTCCTCGAGGTACTCCACCTGGTCCTCTTTGAGGTAGAGGCGAATCTCAGTACCACGGCCAAGAGGAGGACCGTCGTGGTCGGGGGTGATAGTGAAGGTGCCACCAGCAGCAGACTCCCAGATGTACTGCTCATCATCGTTGTGCTTGGAGATAACCTGGACGCGCTCGGCGACGAGGTATGCGGAGTAGAAACCGACACCAAACTGACCGATCATAGAAATGTCGGCGCCGGACTGAAGAGCCTCCATGAACCCCTACAAGCGAGTTCTATCAGTCACTTGTCTAGCAACGTGAGGGTAATACGCCACTCACCTTCGTACCGGACTTGGCGATAGTACCAAGGTTGTTGACGAGGTCTGCCTTGGTCATGCCGATACCAGTATCAATGATCGAAAGAATCTTGTTCTCCTTGTCGGGGACTATGCGGATGCAGAGCTCCTTGCCAGTGTCCAAGACTGAGGGGTCCGTGAGGGACGCATATCGAATCTTGTCAAGGGCGTCCGACGCATTAGAGATAATTTCACGTAGGAAGATCTCCTTGTTGGAGTAAAAGGTGTCTGCAAACGCGCATCAGAGACGCGATAGGACAAAGTAGACCATGAAACGTACTGATGATCAGGTCAAGAAGCTGGCTGATCTCAGCCTGGAAACCAAAGCTCTCAGAGGCCATTTTCGTATTTGGTGGTCGTAAAAGTGAGTATGGGTAAAGATGAGATTGGAGAGGGCGATGGAACGATAGAAGAGCGAATGTGGATGAGGACTTGTCGGCCTCGTCGAGGGTTTATGTATTCTGCTTGAGTGGCCATTCGAGAATCTTCCATCTCTCTCTACCAATCTGGCCAAGCGCCCGCGTCCCTACCTTATTCTGAAGGCGAACCTTCTGCCACCTTCCACACTATTCCACTACATTTTCCATTTTAGGCGATACATAGTACACACTTCAGGTAGGCGGCGAGGATCTTGGCGAGTAGATGAGCCCTGTGCGACCACTCCGTTGAGCCTTTAGAAGGTCAAGCATCACCTTCACCTCGTCTATCTCGTCTCGCAATTCCTCGTTTTCTTGTCTCAACCTCTTGTTGGCCGCCTGAACCCTCTGCCAGTCCGCCGGCAACTCAGTATGTTCATTGAACGGCCACATTCGCCGCGCGGATTCTAGCTCTTTCCGATGTTGCACCTCATTCTTCAATACGAGAATTTGTTGACGTTGCGCGCTGTTGTTTAAGTAAGTTGCTAGAACGTTCCAAACATCATTTTACACCTTACGCGGCGTTCCCCTCCATTTCCATCTGTGTTCTCTCGTAAGCGACCATTCTGAGCTCCATTTTCTTGTATTTACTAGCGACGGCAGCCAGATACTCCTTGCTATCATTCAATTTCTGCACGTCCGACTCCCTAGCGAAGAACGTCACTTCCGAACGATGGGTGACAGGGGCACGAGACAGTGTTGCGTACCATAATCGCTGCAGCTTCATGAGCTGCTCTATTTGTAACTCATAGTCATGTAGTCTGTCGACCTTGGGCGCAGTCTCTTTAATTCGGGTCTGCAGGCTGAACACCGCATTGGTAGCTTCCGCCAGTAGCTTCCCTTGGGCTGCAAAGGTATCCTGTGCCCGAAGCAGTGTCAGTGAGGGTTATATGAGCTCAATCTGCTATACAGTACTTGCCCTCGCTTCTTTGTCCGCTGCACGCATAGCTGCAGCTTCGCTCGTCCACGTCTTCTGCTCCGCTCGAAGCGCAGCAATCCTATCTTGCAATTCCTTGTTCCAGTCCGTGTACCGCATGCGCTGTATCGCAGCCTGCTCCTTCTCTACTTTCAGCTCCTGCCGCAGACGGGTCACCTGGTGCTTGTACTCTTTGAGTTTGTTGTGCTGCAGAGAGAGTCAGCGGCTACACATGCGCTCCCGTAACTCTCCTTTGCTCACCAATCCCTGCCGCTCGACCTCTTCGTTCCTGGACAGTACACGTTCCTTGTACAGGCGCCCGATATGCTTCGCGTTCTCACGTGCAGCCCACAGCTCCAGGTTCAGGTCGTTCTTCAGCAAAAGAACCTCCCGCTGCAGCCCCGAAATTGCCTCTGCGACATGAGGGGGCATCGAGCCGTCTGCGGAGCGTTCAAATTCCGGCGCAGCAGGAGTACCTGGGGCCTCAGCGAAGTCCTCGGGAGGCTGCGAGGACTCACGGTCGTTCCGTGAGGGTGAGCGAGTACGAGGTTGGAATGGGAAGAGCGCCGCCGTCCACGCCGGGGTTGCGTTGACGATCTCGACGTCGAGGCCTGACCTGAGGGCCACGGCAATTGCGATCATGTTCGTTAAAGAGATTCTCAGTCGCACGGGTCCGGTAGCTGTCTCCGCTCCTGTGTGGACAGTCTTCAGAGAGGAAGAGAAGGGCACCTCCCCTTCGGCATCGGCAACGGGCTCTGCCTCTTTGACAACCAATGAATGAGATATATCAATGACTGAAGGTGGACGAGAGGCACGCCTACGTTCTACTGATGATGGGTTCGAGCATAGCTGGGGAATGTTTGGCTGTAGGTCTTCCTGCTGTTGTCTGAGCCCTAGTCCCGCATTGCGGACGTCCAGCATAGTTGCGCCGCCGACGATCTGGGAAACATTATACTGTGCCCAAAAGTCCGGCTGCTCCAATTCCTCGTGCGCTTCGCGCTGGATAAGCAAGGGATGCAAAATGTGCATACGTAGCAGCCGCTGTGACCATAGCCCAGTTTGGTGGCCTATCATGCGGTGAGGATGCAATTCTACCTACCTCGCTTTTGCTCCTAATCTTCTCCTCGTCAAGCGCCTTCTCCCAATCGACAGCGTATAGGCTTTCTAACCCGTTGTCATTGAGATATCTGACCGGGTATCGCAAGAAGCGAATGGTATTGCACGGAAACAGATAGTACAGGAACGTGAAGTAGCGGTGAGCGGACGGCGCTGTGGATTGAGGGCCATCGAATGTGAATTCCAGAGGATGCCAATCGAGATCATCGCGGATGGGTAAACCTTGGGGCGCGTCACTCTTCGAGGCATCGTCTATGTCCGACGCACCAGCTTCATCATCGTCAGTATCCTCGGGATAAGAAAGGACGGGCAATATCGACTGAGATGACGGCCGTTCCGTCCAGCATAGGATGCGAGCTAGGACGACAAGCATGAGTGGGAGTAGACGTTTGAGACCATCACATGCATGGACAGCGAAGATTGGAAGCAGTTTGACGAGGACGGTAAGGGCGGTAGAACATGCCGTGGACGATGTGTCGAAGATAAGGCAATGGAGGAGGCTAATCATCAGAGGATGCGAGACGAGGATGTGGGAATGCTCGGGGAAAGTCAACTGAGACGTGTATGCATTGAGTAGGATCAGAAGTTGTAACCTGGAGGTCGGGGAATCGAAGCAACGATAGAGCTCCGTGAGGAAGTCCTGAGTGCTATGAGTTTTCAGCCATGGAAACCGTCTTTGGCGGGCTCACGTTCGCTCGCTCCAAGCCCACCCTGACGAGCACATCTTCTAAATTCGCCTTCCAACAAGCTTTCTTTTCGCGTTGCTCTTGCGACAATTGTGCCCACTCCAAGACGTCGTCTCCAGAGCTCTCGTTAAATGCATCCAGGAGGTAAAGGTCCATAAGCCGCCTTCTAAAGTCACCCAGCCGTTCTTTCTGCTTTTCGGTTTCTGCAGAGCCCTCTTCCGCATGTGAGAAGTTACTAGCTGGGTCGAGAGCAGTGATGATAAGTTCCTTTGCATGATTGACCGCGGTGAGGGGAAGCTTCGGCTCCCGCAGTGCTGGGCGTAGAACGAGATCAAACCAAGTAGAGATGATGGAACGTGAGGGTAGAACTGGACGCAAGTGGTACAAAAAAGCTAGGAAAACTTCAGCTTGGGGGAAGAGGGCGTGACCGAGGACGTCGTTATATATCACTTGGAGTTCATCTTCGAGCTGGCGGAGTAGGGCATTTGCCTCGGGAGATTGAGAGCATTCTACGGTGAACGCATCCACTCGTTTGAGTAGGTCATCTGTAGAAGGCGCGTCCGGGGACGACTCGACTGAAAGGCGGAGTTGCGAACAAACCTCGGCGATGGTTGCGGAGGAAGACATGACACTCAAAGTTGGGAGGTGGGCTCACGGATAAGAGGTCGCCCACCACAGGTGATCAATATCACAATGACCGTTCCCATATCTGTTACTCGATAGAGTAGTCTAGTACTAACTAGTACTAATTGGCAAGGTGCCAGCCGACGGATGCCGGCGCCTGCACAACAATATTCACGGCGTTCCCGGCCCTGTTAGTTGAGCAGCCAAAGAGAGCCAGGCGAGCGGGATTAGGTAAGATAGTCAATAGAGTAACTAGACGATGTAGTCAATCAGTGAAGGAGCTGTGAGCGACGATCCGTACATGTAGGTGCACAGTCTAGTTATGAACCTAACCAGATAAATTAGTCCAAAACATGAGCAGATTTATGAGTTCACAGCTGGAGCAGGTGAAGTGGCTCAGACCAAACCATGTAGTTGTAGGTGATCTATTGCCATTTGGAGACGGACAGTACAATACACAACCGAACATCTCAGAGGCACCTCGCAGCCTCAGGAGCCTACTGGTACCCTTCGCTCCCCACCTCCATCCTTCAATCCAATATTGCAATATACATGCCCTTCCCTCACTGACATGTTAGAAAGCCTCAAAGTCCACCGCCCCCAGCATACGCCAAACCTGTTTGGCGCTGAGTATTCAGGAAAAAGGCACCATGACATTCCTCGCTGCAGCACAGATGGGCAATCAGCACTAGGACTGCCAGTGGGAACCTGTGAGTTGGAATATACCGCATTCCTGACTTGACTGTTACCGCTTTGAGGAGAACATGTCCTCACAGCCGGGAGCAGATGAAGGATTAAATCAAGAGAACCGGGGTGGCAAAGGTTTCATGTCAGAATAGTGCATATATGCACTCGCCACTTATGATATCGAGGTGTGGGGATAGCCAACGTCAATGTTCACAGTCATCATATGATGGGATTGATCTGGGTGAATTCACGCACATACTGAGGGCTGTAGACTCACCTGTCTGATATGCTATGCCCCTTGTTTGCCTCATGGAAGAAGTCTTTGCAAATCTTAAGGAGTATATCAGCATATTTGCAAGGCAATGTAGTGAATGGGGCCAGTGGACATGGAGAACGAAGGTGGCCAGACATGGTAGAAGGATGAGAGAGAGATGGTGGCAGAAACCAAACACGAATGAAAATGATTACATACTATCTTCCGATGCAACTGATACTTACCAGTAACCGTAGTAATGGCCGTGAGGTGTCAGGCAGGTTCTTTTCACAACCAGACAGTGTAGTTGTACGCGTAAATAGACTGGGATTGCAAGCATGGATGCCACTGGTCACCGTCAGTCCACCGCGTTCCCGGACCTATTAGTTGCACCTAGTTATCGTGTAAAGCAGTACAAGTATACAAGTCTGTTGCCATATGATCAGAGGTAGGTGAACTGCATAAATACAAGATACACTTTGAAGCCAGAGCTACCTGTACAAGATGGGCAAGTCACATGTAGACAGCATCCGTACCAGATGCGATGGTTGATGTGATGGAAGGTGAACGTTTGAACCTGTGAGGCAATGTCGCAGATGACTGATAAGTATCCACACAAGGAATCCTCAGTCAGTAAACAGAAGACTATATTGCATAATTCAAGTACCTGATAAGTATTCACACAAGGAACTATAGGTACTTGTAAGTAACACATATAAACCATAGAGTGAATGGTACTTACTCCTCAGTTAGTAAACAGAAGACTGAGGAGAGTCCCAGAGAGTCCTCCTTATATACACTACAGGAGGTGCATGTTAGGACTGTGCAGCGCAATGGGGAACCCAAGTTGTTGGAATCTGGTTCTGGGCGAGCAAGCACTTGCTTGCCGGCATTCACCAAGTGTTACAATTTTCCTTAGCATACTATTCTGTAGCCTCATCCATTTGCCTCTGTACCACAACAATCCATACAGGACAACCGGAAATCTTACTCATTTGCTTGCTCTGATAACGGCCACATCAATTTCTCATACACAAATGGATCCTAGCCAGTCTAGCCGACTAGTAAAACATAGGGCTATGAGGTTGAGCTCTGTCATTCAAGCTGCCTCACATCATCACGAGTCAAGCCTGCAATACTCATTGTACCCAAAGCTGCCTGGTGAGGTGCATTCTGAGGATGACCTGGAGATTATGAGCTCCACATTGTCATGACTGAGAGTCGAGGGAAGAGGGAAGCTTACAAGACGAGCAGGGGTGACGATGGGCACTTGCGCAGCAAGAGCGGAGCTAGGCTCGACAGTCAGGGCTGGAGACAAGTGTATTGAGCTATTGTCTACAGGGGAAGTACAGGGGGCTTACCTGGAGACAAGAGGTCGAAACTGAGTCTCCAGGGTGCCAGCACTACAGTATATATAACTACAGGTGCCGAGGACAGTAGGGTCCGGGGCGCTGGGAGGCATCAGCATCATGATGGGGAGATGTGATCGAAACATGATGAGGGATGCATCCAAAACGCGATGAACGATAAATAATCAAAATACGATGCAGGTGAAACGATAAGTGCAGACCTGCTACAAGGAAGAGGGAAAATGATGGGTCCCAGGGATACGGTCGCGACACACATGCGATGAACCTGACATTGCCTAGTGGGGCCAAAGCCACCCGTGAACCTGATATTGCCTAGTGGGGCCAGAACCACCTGCGATCCCGATGTTGCCTAGTGGGGCTGAAGCCACCCATGCAAACCTGATGACAAACCAACGACAACAATGACAGCTGCGAGGATGATCCCCACAATGTCCATGATCTGATATGAGGCAAAGTGCGCCATGCACTGCCCCTCCCCGCATACCCGAGTGAGTGAGTCCTCTCCAGCCTGTTGACATGTGGAGATTGCCAGAGAACACACCATGACCTTACCCTGTTGGTGCTACGCTCCATGCTGCCCGTAACCTACATCACGACCTGCAACCCCAAATCCCAAACCCTGAACCCCAAACTCCTCACCCATCTTTCAATTCTGTTCTCCATGTTCCATACCCCGTTTTCCATACTCCGGCTTACATTTATTGCTTATGCTACATGACCTCTACCTTGTTCCCACCTTAGTTTAGCCTTACTATACCTCCTTGCTACGGACTTGGGTTCCCATTTTTGCTCGTCTCACTCTTCCCGAGACAACCTCTTGTGCCATGAACCCCAGTCTCTCACCTTCCCGTCCCATTGTCTTACTCTTACTGTCCCGCACTCTATGTTGGTGTCTTACTTACGATGTCTCTCCGGCACACCCGTAGCACTGCCCCACACGCTCTGCCTCAGACTTTGGTCCCAGACATGTGTATATAAGTCTGTAGCGTAGCAGTGTAGTTCCTCAGTTCAAATATCTCGTTGCTCAATACTCATCTACTCCTTGGTCCTCTCCATCTCCCTCGTCAATCCATTCTCTTCCCTCTCTTTGCCTTTGGGCCTCTGCGTGACTCTGACTAAGTCGCGCCCTCTGAGTCTCTGGAATTATCGCCTTGACTTTGTCTTGACATCCGACCCCAAACTCCGGAACTCCATAGTCCGTCTCCAACCCCCGTCTCAAATAGAAGACCTCCGGGCAGAACTCAGGCACATTGCTAATAGCTTTGCCAAAGTCTTCACCCCCGCAGCACATGTCTGGACTTCAGCTCACCGGACTTGGATCTCCACACCACGCTGCACAGTCTTAACAGCTAGTCACCAAGTCAAAGTGCACATGTCTTGCAAATGAGAACTTGTGCAGATTATTGGTCGTTGGGCATGGCAAGCACTGTGGGGGTGCCAAGGTGTTGGACCGTTAATTGATGTTGATGATGCTTTGTTAACTCCCTGGATTGTGGGGGTGCGATGTTTTGTCTCATATATTTTGTATCTTTTTTTGGTGTGGCTCACAAGCTGCTTGCTCGTGGGGGTGTGTTGGAATCTGGTTCTGGGTGAGCAAGCACTTGCTTGCCAGCATTCACTGAGTGTTACAATTTTTGCAAAGCTATTAGCAATGTGCCTGAGTTCTGCCCGGAGGTCTTCTATTTGAGACGGGGGTTGGAGACGGACTATGGAGTTCCGGAGTTTGGGGTCGGATGTCAAGACAAAGTCAAGGCGATAATTCCAGAGACTCAGAGGGCGCGACTTAGTCAGAGTCATGCAGAGGCCCAAAGGCAAAGAGAGGGAAGAGAATGGATTGACGAGGGAGATGGAGAGGACCAAGGAGTAGATGAGTATTGAGCAACGAGATATTTGAACTGAGGAACTACACTGCTACGCTACAGACTTATATACACATGTCTGGGACCAAAGTCCAGGGCAGTGTGCACGGGGCTGTACTACGGGTGCACTGGAGAGACATTGTAAGTAAGACACCAGAATAGAGTGCAGGATGGGAAGAGTAAGACATGGGACAGGGAGGTGAGATGAGACTGGGGTTCATGGCACAGGAGGATGTCTCGGGAAGAGTGAGACGAGCGGAAATGGGAACCCAAGTCCGGAGCAAGGAGGTATAGTAAGGCTAAACTAAGGTGGGAACAAGGTAGGGATAACGTAGTGTAAGCAAGAAATGTAAGGCGGAGTATGGAGTACGGAGGACGGGGTATGGGACTCGGAGGACAGAAGTGGAAACGGATGAGGAGTTCGGGGTTTGGGATTTGGGTTGGAGGCCGTGATGTGGGTTACGGGCCGCGCGGAGCGTAACATCAGTCCACCAGTGGGCACACGATCGTCCCACACCTTCAGTGGGGATCTCAAACTCATGTACAGACACCCGTCATGCGTCAGATTCTTTCAAATCATTGTAGACCAAGGCTTGTGCAGAACCCGGGGATGGTGTAGGAATTGAAAGACTGATATTCCATAGCTGATGCCAAACAGGAGAGAAGAGTACAAAGTAGTGAGCGAAGGTCTTCTAGATCAAACATTAGACGAGCTCCACCTGATTTTAATGAGAGTAGTACTACTAGTAGTACTATATACTAATAGACTATCACTAGTAGTGGGAGGTTAACGTCAACTGCGAAGAAAGGTGAACGTTCATATTCCCGATACATAGTCTGCATAGGTTAGGGTTACGCGTGTCTCCCTGCCACCGTTGCCGAGGCCCGACAGCGAGCAGCCCTCTTCATCCATCCTCCCCACCAAAAATCAACGGTGAGTCTTATCATTCGAGTCGCCTATAACCCTTGAGAATGTACAACGATGCTTTGCAAACTCTTCATATCGATGGATTACGTCTCGCCTCGATAGATGTACAGACAGGCGCTGACCTAGTGTTCCCCATTGTCCGCTCAGATGTCCGCCACTATTGAGGAAGTCCACTCTGACCATTCTGACCATGATCACGATCACGACCATGCTCACGACCACGCCCATGAGGAGGACCCCACCTCACAAGCGGCGCTTGAGAAAATCCAGTCTCGGTCAGAGCGCAAGGCGAGGAAGACGCTGCTCTCTCTTGGATTGAAGAAGGTGCCCGGTATCACTCGTGTCACTCTCCGGAGGCCAAAGAATGTGCGTGTACTGGGCTCTATCACGCACGCAACAACTAACCGAAGTGTTGTAGGTTCTCTTCGTGATCGCGACTCCCGACGTCTACAAGTCGCCCAACAGCGACTGCTACATCGTTTTCGGCGAGGCAAAGGTGCGCGTCAATAGCACATGTTGTTGTGTGTTGCACACCCTGATCAATTTTTGCAACAGATCGAGGACATGAACTCACAAGCTCAGCTCTCCGCTGCTCAGCAACTCGCAAGCGGCGCTGGTGCAGGTATCCCCAACCTCCAGAGTTCGGGTGCTGGTGGCCATGATGACGACGACGATGACATCCCTGAACTCGAGGCTGTTGAAGAGGATGGCAACGTTGACGAGACTGGTGTTGACCCCAAGGACATTGACCTCGTCATTCAGCAAGTGGGTTGCTCGCGCGCGAAGGCTGTTCGGGTACTGAAGGAGAGCGGTGGTGATCTGATCAACGCTAGTACGTCTTGTCATTCTATTGTCTCTCGCAGATGTGTTCTAACCGTTGATGTGCAGTCATGGCTGCGAGCGAGTGATTCTGTTGTGTCGCATTGTATCATTACCACGCTGCTTTGCCTTGTACCACGTGCGAAAGACTCTCTGATGAGCCTTCGATGTAACTATCGATCTCGCTTGCGCGCCGCAACACTTCTCATTTAAGCTCAAAGGGAAATTATTGCTCCCAGCGCCGCAACTCTACATAGTAATTAGATCTTTCCCAACCATTCTGTACAATCTCGAGCCCTCGTACGCTCTTTACAGCACGTTGACCCACATCGGCTGGTACATTTCCAACCGACAGACCCATTCCTGCAGCAGCCTCGATAACAAGGTCGTGCAGTTCCCCCTTCGCGAACATGTGATAATACCTGTTGAAAACCTTCAGTGAAGTGACGGAGGTATCTGCAGAGCCGGTCGTCTCGTCTGATATGCCACCTCCCATCATTCTGCTTCGTGTCTTGGCCTTCAGTTCTGTGGATTGGGACATGACCCATGGAACAAAGACGTCCTGGCCCCTCGTCGGTGCGTTGGAGCCCCTACCATCACCATCACCTCCACTTCTTGGTATGCTCCGTTTTGACAATTCGTCTTGTTCAACAGCCCAGACATAGATTAGGGCGCGTCCATGCGAGGGAGAGATGCATTCAAGCAATCTCTACGCCACTATCAGCAACAATGGACCCAGAGACAGGGGCGGAAGCACCTGTACGGCTGACGTCCGCCTTGCAGGCGTAGCCAAGTGGTGAATAGTCGCGATCGAAATGGCGTAGTCCTACGACGAGGAGGAGCGTGTCAAAAGCTTCAAACAAGCAGCAATGGATGTGCTCACGAATACTCCTCGCCGCCACGGATTGTCCAAGACGTCTCCCCATACGACCTCTCGGTCGACATCTCCCGCTCGCTTCGCGAGTTGAAGAAGGTTGATGCTTCTATCGAGTCCTATAGTCCATACGCTGCCCGGCTGATCTGAGGGCAGAGGAAGATACTTTCCGTTCCCTGTACCCAAATCCACACCGACTGACCCAGAGGGGAGGGAAGCAAGAAATGCTACGATGATAGGCCAAGGCTGGGCAGGTTACTTGAGATGAACTGTCGGTGCACACCAGCCGCTTACCTTGTACCGTGTTGTCGAAAAATGGGGCGCAATCTCATCATACACAGCATGCACATTCGCATCTTCGTACGTCTGAGGATCGTCGACAGAAACGACGGTAGGCTTGACGTCGGGCATCGTGATCGATCGACAGCCAAGTGCAGTGATAGCTCGAATCCAAGTTCAATTGCTACAACGGTGTGGATGTGGGTATAACACAGGTCGACTGTGGAGGACAATGATGACAGCGATACAGACAGCCCCCCAGAGTTAATAGTAGAGATGAAAGCAGATTCAGAAGCCCACCAAATTTAGCGCCCAGAGCTCGTCTCGCGGCTGTGGCCGGGGGAAAAGCCCATTTCCTCGTCGAGCAGCTCCCGGAACCTGCTGCCGTCGAATCTCGGGAAGGGCACGAGGGTGGAAGTGTCCATCTGTTCAATGGCTTGAGGCAAATCGCTGCACAGCATATTTGATAGCGTTAGCAGATAGGACGGAGACATGTACATGCGGGGGCGAAGCAGCTCACGCGACTGTCGACGACCTCAGGTGCCCGAGCTCTGCAAGTGCGTCCGAGAGTTCCACCTGGTGGTTGTCAAGTAGGGTGGGATTCGGAATGACAATGAGGGGTTTTCCAAGCCTGAGAACGTCTATGATTGTACCAGAGCCTGAGGAAGAGGAAGAAGAAGATAGAGTTGGTCAGTAGTGCTAATGCGGGTACTGTGTGGGGTAGAGACTCTGAGCTGATACGCACCTGCATGACTGATTATCAAGTCAGCACGCTCATAGTCCTCCTTCAGAGACGGCTTGAACCTCCACACGCTCGCCTCGAGGTCCCCGGTCCGTTGCCAGTGGTCGTCAGCATCCCGAAGGAGGAGAGAGGCGTCAAAATCAGAGTTGCCGCATTGGATGTCAAGGGTGCGGTAGCCTTTGATACGCAGGACGTCGAGAAGAGGTTCTGAGAGGACCTTCTGAACGAGTGCGTCGAAGCGAGTAGATCCCACAGTCACGAAGACGTGCTTGCGGTCTGAGGACAAAGGAGGAACGAGGTCGGGGGTGGTGGCGGGCGAGGATTCAAAGGAGTCGGACATGATCAGGGAGGAGGGCTGAGGCCTGAGGGAGGGCAGGGGAGTTGCACCCGTTATATGGTACACATCTTGGTTCTTGCCGCTGAGAGCCCTGTTCATGAACTGGCTTTTTTCTTGCTTCACCGGTGATTTGATCTGATTGAGCAGTTGTACAGAGTCCCCCTTTCTGCTCACCCTCAGCTGACTCCATGGGCTATACTCTCTGCGTTCTAGGTCACTCCACCGTCTTTCACCATGATCCGTCCTCACACCTCCCCCAGGATGTGGCACAATGGGCGTCGCCATCCTTTCTGGTGTCCTCGCCAGTCTTGACGCCAAAAACACGAACTGCTTTATTCCCCAGCCGAAGTGGGAGTCACACACCTCCGGCACTGTCACCCCGCGGACCCCAGAGGACGAATCGCTTCCCGCTCGCTTTATCGCCTGCGTGAGCCGCGAAGAGACGGCCAGGAAGCTTGGGACCGCCTTCATCTCTGCGGGAACCCTTGGCCCGAGTGTTGAAATAGTGCGAGCGCGGAATGTGGAGGCAGTTCGCCAGTCCAACGTCGTATTGCTATGGTGAGATTCTCTCCCCATCCTTCACCTGACCGATTCAATGGGACCTTCGCTGTAGTTGCAAACCACAGCTCGCGAATGCGATACTCAGCGAACCAGGGATGAAAGAAGCCCTCGAAGGCAAGCTCCTCATCAGCATCCTCGCGGGTGTGACCATCGCGCAGCTCCAGGCCATGGTTTCCCCTTCCACACAAGTTGTCCGAGCGATGCCCAACACCCCTTGCAAGGTCCGCAGCCACTATTGCGATCTGTGATGTGCCTTTTGCGCCTCATGCTGACATTTCCATCACCCATAGATCCGCGAAGGGATGACGGTTGTCAGCTCCCTCTCGCACCAAGACGAGTCCGAACTTGAGCGGTCCATCATTCTCAACATCTTCTCGTCGATCGGACGCTGTCGCTTCCTCGAGGAGAAGCACTTCGACGCATGCACCGCGCTCTCCGGTGCCGGGCCTGCATTCGCATGCATATTCCTGGAAGCTATGGCCGATGGCGGGGTGATGATGGGGCTTCCCAGGGCAGAGGCCTTGGAGCTCGCGGCGCAAAGTACCTGATTTCTTCCGCCTCAAACTCTATTATGACCCGCCCGCTGATTCGCGTTTCAGCTCTACAAGGCGCCGCACGCATGACTTTGCAGACCGGAACTCACCCTGCGCAGCTCAAGGATGCCGTCACCAGTAGGTACTTTCACGCGTGAATACCTACCCAACACTGACAGAAGGATATTAGCTCCTGGCGGTTGCACAATCGCTGGGCTGTTGGCAATGGAAGATGGTCGTGTACGGTCCACCATTGCACGAGCCATCCAAGTGGCCACGGAGAGGGCAAGTGAGCTTGGCCAACCCGTCAAAAAGTAAAGAAAAGAATCCTCGGAGAACGTAAGGGATAAATAAGGATACGACAGAAATTCATTTGCGGAGGGATGGACGAATACATGAGGATATTCAGGAAAAAATGTGATCGTTTTTTTAATATTCGGCACACCTAAACAGATTCGAGGTGGCCGCCAAGCAGACGGATGGTGCAGTAGAGCACATGGTATTGCTCCTCTAACCAAGGATAGCCCAGTGAAGCGCTATCCTAAGTGATTTGGAGCTGAACCATTGTTCACGAGGTTTCATGATTAGTTGAGATATATTGACCACGGAGCGAACTAGAGTCATAGCGATTGTGGTGCAAGATAACAGGTCACACGTTATATTGGAAAACAAACAATTGAACAATGAACAAGGGGATGTTCCCGTCGGTACGAGTCGGCGACCTCCATGGGTACAAGATAACCGCTAGATTGACGGTCCAAAGTCAATCTGGCTCCCATAAAATGAGGATGAACGTGTGGACAGATAACGTCACCCAGAGTGTTGGAGAGCGAGGTGTGTGTAATGGTAACTTAAGCAAACACGACATTGTTCAGAAACATGTATTGGTGCGTCTGAATACCGATGAGCCGATGAATGGGTGATGCATTGGACGAGGATTGGAACACGTACCACGAGAGTACAGTTGATGACCATCTATCTGCCTACAGATGATGTTTCCCACCTGTGAACCACACTATTCAACAAGCTTTGCATGAACAATCCTCAGATTGACCACGGAAAATCAATGAAAAGAGAGGCAAAAAGGACGGGAAAGGCGATTGATCTTGCTCTATTGAATGAATGCCCCGCCGATGGATAGGCCGATGGGACACTAAAGTGTAGAGCGTGGTTCGTTGACTCACTCGTAGGCTTGAGGTTCAAGACATGAGGTACAGATAATATATTGTCCAGTAGAATACAATGCAACCTGTACATCGTCGTGAGGACAAGGATTGACTGACACGTCATAAACACTTACCATGAGGCAGTCGACTGCTATTACCGGTCTGCAGGGATACAACGCTCGAGTTGAGTACAGACGAAACCATGAAGTGAGAAGAGAACGTACAGAAGTCCAAGGTCTCGTCTGCGCGTTTGACATTTTGCTAGAAGAGGGCGGGAGGAAAGACGTGAGCTCAAATATTCACGGCGCTTAATGATCCAAATAATGCCAAACAACGTACTTTCCACGCCTCCTCGAAGTCCACGGGCAATACAACATACCGGTTCTTCCGCACAGCTGAAGACAACTGCTCAGTCAACTGTCACTCACAGAATAGGGTGTGGGTTGCTCACCTTGAAGGCCCGCAGCTTGTACGATGGACGCGATTTCGGCTGATGACAGTCGCTCGGGTCTCGAAACGTCTGCGAAGCAATAAGAACATATAATCTTAACGAACTCACAGCACACCCACAGTCCTCAAGATCAACATCTGGTCCCAGGTTCATCTTGCTTGTGACTGTCTGAAAGATGAGACGCTTCTCTCGTCTTGAGGGCAAAGGGAACTCGATCTTCCGGTCGAGTCGTCCAGGACGGAGCAAGGCTGGATCAAGGGTGTCGGCTCGGTTGGTGGCCATGATGACCTACGGTTATATACTCATGTCAACAACCGAGATATCGACACCAAACAGCAGAGGCCATACCTTGACGTTACTCCCTTGGTCGAAACCATCCATTTGGTTCAGCAACTCGAGGAGAATCCGTTGGACTTCACGGTCAGCACCCGTTTGTGCGTCGAAACGCTTTGTGGCGATGGCGTCGATCTCGTCAATGAAAATAATAGCAGGGGCGTTCTCACGCGCTAACCGGAAGACGTCGCGGACCATGCGTGGACCTTCTCCAAGGTATTTCTGCACGAATTCGCTGCCGACGACGCGAATGAATGATGCGGTTGTGTGGTGGGCGACCGCTTTCACAAGCATGGTCTTTCCAGTGCCTGATCACACGCCGTTTGCCCCATGCACTAAGTCTGAGGAGGGAAGCTGACATACCTGGTGGACCGTAGAGAAGAACACCACGAGGGGGATCGATACCAATCTTCTTGTACAAGTCGAAATGTGTGAGTGGCAACTCAACTGCCTCCCGGATCTCCTGCTTCTGCGCGTCCATGCCACCAATGTCTTGATATGCGACATCAGGTCGCTCCTCCTTGCCCAGCATAGCAATCGACGAATCAGCTTCTGGAGGGAGGATGTCAACAAGAGCATTTGAATGTCGGTGGAGAGCCACGGATGACGAGGGCTTCAGCAGCTCTCGGTCTAACGTGGAGAGAATTCGAACAACATAGTTGGAGCCTGTTGTCGAACCGACGATGCCGGTGTGCTGATCTATGGGTTCCAGGAACTGGCCGATGACGAGGGGAACGGACTGGATACGCTTCACTTCCTCTTGTGCGCGGATGAGCTCCCGTTTCAAGTTCGCTTGCTCGTCCTTGATATAGCTTTCTTGAATGTCAAGCATCTCCAAGTGCCGAGCGAGCTTCTTGTACTTGATGTATAGATCCTCCTCGGACTCCAGCTCCTGGAGAAGCGCGGTCTTCTCCTCGACTACGCTCTCGAAGGTGGGCTCCTGCATAGAACTTAGGCACAATTTTAGTGATGTCTCTTGAGAACACACCTCCTTCTGAATATCAACGCCAAGTTCATCCATGGTTCAAGGGTGAGCTAGGGAGGAAGCGGTGAAAGCGGAAATAGTTGGGTTGAGAGGCTTTGGAAGTGCAGAGCTGACGCGGCCGCTGAAGGGAGACGCGTCGAGTATGTGCACGTGAGCTTGTGAGAGACTACCACCGGCGCTTCTGCAGTAACACTCTGGAGTGTGTGTGAGTCTGACGTCCACCAATTTGCGGAATCCTATTCCCCCTTGTTACAAACTCGCCCGCTATGGCGCATATTATCACACCACTCGACCAGCCTTCCAACTATAAGGACTCTCAATCAAGGGTCGACCGCCAGACACAAAATGACCTGCTCTCGAGGACCAGTACTTTATACGTATGTTACACTTCGGCCTGCTGAGTCCTGCCTATGGCTGAAACAAGAAAATGACCTGCTCTCGAGGACGAGTACTCTATACGTACGTTACACTTCGGCCTGCTGATCGTGCCTATGGCTGAAACAAAAATCAGGTCGGAAACCTGAGTTTCTACACGACTGAGGAACAGATCTACGAAAGGTCGGAAACCTGAGTTTCTATACCACTGAGGAACAGATCTACGAGCTTTTCTCTAAATGTACAACACCAGAAGATGGTGGTGGCATTAAACGTATCATCATGGGCCTTGACCGCAATACCAGGTACCTAACAGTTTGCCTTTGCTCATATGTTCACAGACTCAAACATAGACCAGGACACCGTGTGGGTTTTGCTTTGTTGAGTACTACAGCCATGCAGAGGCACTAGCTTGCCTCCGATACATTAGCGGCACGAAGTTAGATGAGCGTATTATTCGTTGTGACCTTGACCTTGGGTACCGAGACGGCCGACAGTTTGGGAGAGGTAAGAGTGGCGGCCAGGTGCGTACCCTTCGGCGTTCTCCCGCAACTCGTGTGGCCAAACCCCTCCCAGGTTAGGGACGAACACCGGCAAGACTACGACCCTGGCCGCGGTGGTTGGGGTGCTCAAGCCCAGCGCGCGGAAATAGAACGTCGGAGAGAGGTGGAGGAGCGCTATAACGATGCGCAAGATGTGCCTGGGGCGGTTGCTGGCGGTGGTGGTGACTGGAAGGACGCTGACCACCTCACCGCGGAAACGACTCTCAAGCGTGCGAGGTCGCCAGATGATGAAGGCGATAGTGGACGAGGAGTACGTGTCTCTACACTCACTTGTTGTCATGTTCTCATACTGGGGTACGATAGGAACCACGTCCAAAGATGGAGGAGCACGAGCATGATGCGAATCGTATGTGAGCATCATCTGAGAACTGCTCAGATTTCCTGTACGCCCGATTGTATCCCGCTATGATCTCGGTTAAATCTCTATGTGTCCATGTAATTTACCACTCAAATTAATGTGTTACTACTTCATAACAGTATGTGGGCACGGGTGTGTAGTGAGTCCTACGAGACCACTGAAGCTCGTACGGTATACTTGTCCCTATAAAGGTCTGGACGCCACTTCTTCATGTGGAACGTGCGGACGAGACGGTAGGCCTCCGAGACCGACTCAAGCCGCAGAAGGAACCGCGATGTGGACGCAGCCTTGTCACTGGTCAATTGTGTTGAGGAGGGGGCGGCAACGTTAAAGAGACTGCCAACTCACGGTTCCAGTTTTATCACCACTGACCGACCCTCCTCTAACCCAGCTAGCTTGAAGTGACGCAAGTTGTCGGCCAACATACCGGAATGCATCTTCCCTGGCAAACCATAGATCACGACATTCTTCCCTCCACCCGACATTCCAGCATCAGGACCGTCTCCTTTGATGATGCCTCTCTCTGCAGCCTCGAGTAAGCCTTTCTGGCCTCGAGTTCGGGGAGCACCAGGAACAGACTCCAGTATGTGTGCTCTGATAGTTTTCCCGCCGAGCATTGATTTGTTGAGAGCCTTAAGCGCGGCGGGCACGTACTCCGGTCGGGTGAAGGCAAGAGTAGCTGTTCCTTTTGGTATGAAACGCTTGTAGTCAATTGCCACTGACAAGAGGATGGCCTCAGTATATGATATGGTGGAAGTAGCAGAACATACCGTGTGCGACATTGGCGATGTTTAACTTTCCACATAACCTTCGTAGATCGTTCGGCAGCGCTGTACGAGGCAGGCCTGTCAAACCTATGTGTAGGCTGGACGACTTGCCTGCATTGGGTTTGGATCAATTCTTAACAGTTGCGCCACTCGGACTTACTTGGTAGAGCTCTTGTTGCTGCCCGAGTAGCCATAGGAAAGCGAACGGCCGGGGAGAAGGTGAGAGGAGCAAGCGCTCATCTTGCTGGCCAGATCCGGCCCGGCGAGTACTCAAGCGCTCACATGCACATCTCAATATTATGTAATTTACAGCATATTACTCATCTTAGTACCAAACATGACCGTGACCGAGAGGCTGATTACCTACCTACTTGTAGTACGGACTGGCCCTCCCGCGCTATGTGATCAAGCTCCATGGACGTATATCATCACTTCACTGGCAATTCCCGCGCTATGTGATCAAGCTCGATGGACGTATATCACTTCACTGGCAATCTCTGTGTGTGACACGGTGCATCTCCTCCTTTGGTCTCCTCGATGTCCCATTATCCTCTTCCTCAGTGGCCGCCAGAGGTTACCGAGCAACAACGCGAACACCTCACGCTTGCCGCAACAACGTACGCATTGTCCCATGGGTTAATCTACCTTGCCCCTGCCGATGTGCAGCCTTCCGCGCCGACATCGGCTATACATGCCCCGCTCGCCTTGTTCCCCTCGCCCTTCCCGCGAAAGCAGTTCGATCTTGCGCGAAGGTTACAGCGGCATTACAATAGACTATATGCACGTATCGCGGTGGATGAAGCGTTTCTTGATCATGTTATGGGTGCCGAGTATGGAGTCGGACGCGTCGACGAGTTCACCGGCCAGCTTTGGAGGATCTGGAAAAGATTGCGCGATGAGGGAATCACCCAGGTACGCCCATTACATGCACATTCGAAGGCGTACTTGAGCATGCCATGTAGACTCGCCATCTGGGGCTCTTCAGATCGGACTATCTTCTGCATGTACCGGACAAGGGCGGCCCCGTATCATTAAAGCAAGTCGAGTTCAACACGATCTCTTCATCATTCGGGGCACTATCCCAGAATGTCGCCAAGCTACACAGGTAGCGCTCCCATTTGAGGATGATCATGTTTTCCGGCAAGCTAATATGATACAAGATATCTCGCTGCTACAACAGAGTACTTCAATAGTTCACCCTTCCTCAAGCTTCAGAATCTGCCTCACAACGACACTATCGCTGGCCTTGCAGAAGGGCTTGCAGCTGCGCATAAGGCCTATGATTCTCCCTCGTAGGTTCACTCCCGTCTCCGGGAGTATGGAATAGTCACCAGATCACTAGCGCATGGGTATTGTTCGTTGTTCAGGATGGAGAACGGAACGTATTTGATCAACGATGGTTAGAATACGAGTTAGCCGAGAAGTAGGTGAACAGATTGTGTACATCTCTTCCTTCATTGACACAGCACAGGCACTCGATACGCGTGCTCCGTCAAACTCTCGACCAGTTAGCGGTCTCCGCAGAAGTGATCCCCGCCTCTCGCATCCTTCGCATCAAATCACCAGGCTTGCTACCCCGTGGTGCTCATTCGGTGGAAATCTCAACAGTGTATTTTCGCGCTGGCTATACGCCCAAGGATTATCCCACAGCCACACACTACGCGACGCGATACGTACTGGAGCGCTCTGTCGCTATCAAGTGTCCGTCTATACAACTCCAGCTCGCAGGAGGTAAGAAGGTGCAAGAAGTTCTCACCCAGCCTGGCGTCCTGGAAAAAATCTTCCATAACGAGCTCGTGGACCCCGATCTCCGAGCCAGTTGGATGGGCATGTGGGGGCTCGACATGGGCGGTAACGATGGGGTGCGCAGAGCGCGCACTGAGGCCCTGAATCTAGTGCTGAAGCCCCAGCGCGAAGGCGGGGGAAACAACGTGTATAAGGAGGACATCCCCCGCTTTCTGGACACCCTGCCGTTCGAAGAACGAGAGGCATGGATCGCTATGGAGCTCATCCGTACGCCCGAAAAACTGGGGAACTACCTGCTGCGCGCTGGCAGTGGGGCCGATGGGGCGGTGAAGACGGAGGTGGTGAGCGAGCTGGGCATTTTCGGGTGGGCACTGTTTGGGGAACCAGGTAGCGCCATCGAAGAGAAGGAGGTGGGATGGCTTTTGAGGACGAAAGGCAAGGATAGCAACGAAGGCGGTGTTGCTGCAGGGTTCTCTGTCCTGGATTCTTTGGTGTTGGTGGATTGAAGAACAATATGGCTAGAAGTGTCCAGAACCATGTGCTGTACGGTGTGTCAATATATATAGATGTCGTGTACATAGACTGTATTCGTATGGTGTAGACTAAGAATTGTTTGACGCGGTCGAATCACGTGCGGTCTGGTGCGAAGTGTTGAGGGCCCTACCCGTCCTTACGCGCGTACGCGGCCTTATCACGGCCTGCACACTCTAGTCTTTTGCCTTGTCACCGCCACTGGTTCGATTCATCTCTTATGTCCTCGCGTCACGACCACAAACGGAGAGATAGAAGCTGGGAACGCGATGAGCGCGACAGGGACAGGGACAGGCCAGCATATCGTGGAGGTCGCAGGAGTCGGTCTCGAAGCCCGCCACGAAGGGATGACAGAGATAGGCGCGTTCCAGGTACGCACTCGTTGTGAGTGGTCTGAAGAGCCAAAAGCTGAGATCAATGCGGTTTGTAGATCGCAGAGATCGCTATGGGCGGGACAGGGACGATGACCGTCGAGAGAGACGAGATGACAGACGGGACGACCGACGACGGGATGACCGGGAGAGGAGAGACCACGACCGCGACAGCAGGCGTGAGCCTCCTCCTGACAAGGAACGCAGTAGGAATGATAGAGACAGGGACGACAGGCTTGCAGAGCGCGCCGTTGAGCATGACTCGAAACCATCCACTGGAAGTCAACGAGGAGACCGGCAGCAGTCTTCCGCAGGTGAGGGTACGATCAGCCTCAAACTTCCTGGCCTAGTATCGTAGGGTTCATGGATTGATCTTGTGCCCTACGGGTTTTTCAGACCGCGAGGCCTCAGGCTCTCGCCCCCGACAAGACTCCGAAGTGCCTACAGACGGTGTTGAGGAAGGAGAGGCTATGGACGCCACCAATGACGACGACACTGCGATCATGGCGATGATGGGCTTGTCTGGCTTTGGGAGCACAAAGGTGCGCCGCCTCGTTGCACTTATCGACCAGTGGCGTAATGTGGTTGCAGGGCAAACACGTCGAGGGCAACCAAGAAGGTGCCGTCAACGTCAAGAAGATGCGGACGTGGCGGCAATACATGAATAGGTACGTCTTTCCACGCTCCTTGACGATCACCCCGCTGAGCAGAGATCGACCCCTCCCCATTCTAGGCGTGGAGGATTCAACAGGTCAGCTTCCTTGGCTTTATCTATGCTCTGCACATCCCTGACACAATCCAATGACAGGCCGCTGGACAAGATCAAGTGATCTCTCTATTCCGCACCTTATTAGTTCCATCTCCATATCATCTTCCTCCCACAGTTGAGTTTGTTTCGTCTTCTGATGTATGCTTGATGTTATCCTGAAGCAATCAGAACGGAACCCGTTGCTGGAGAACTACCGCTGTATTCGGTCGATCTGCGGCAAAGTAGGTGCGTGACCCGTTCCTGTCGTTCATCAAAGTTGCGCATGTCTTCTGTGGCGTCATTTGAACTACAGTATAAGGAGATCAGCAATATTGACGCCCCAGATGGCTATGTGACTGACTACTGAACCCCATATCCTCCAAGAACTTCACCCTCAACAGCTAACGTAGCCCTCAGCATATTAACACGCTTGTAGAATAGGGTTGTTATGCGCTTGTAGCCAAATATTCATGCCTGCTAAGCACATACACTAACTTGTGTCTTGGGCATATTGCTATGCTTCTACAAGCGCATCAAGTCTAGAACACCCTTGCAAGTATGGGAGACCTGATATACATCTATAACACAAAAAGCTGAACCTGTATCATGAGGTAATGCTCGACTAATATATGCACACGCCGCTGCGTTACGGTTTCATAAGGACTTAACATTCTACTTCATGAGTCCGATATATCATGACAATAGGTGATACACACATGGAACTGTACAGACGGAATGCAGGACGTGAATGGAACATGATGCAGTGCCAAAGAAAGAGAGTGGAAGGAGTAGAAGAGCGCTAACTGCTAACCAATGCTCTGACTTCTTGCCTCGACTCAACACTCAGAAACCGTGAATTTTGATGTTTTCCTTAGGAATACCCTCTTGAACGAGGAATTGGGAAATCTTCAAACGTTGATCACCCTGGAGCTGGATGACTTGGCCAGACTCCTCATCATCGACGAGAGTACCGTTACAGGCAAATTCCTAGAATCGGATATGTCAGTCATGCATGATCACCAAGACGACCATACTACATCAGACACGAGGGCTGTGTCAATAACTTGCCTTCTTGAATGCCTTCAAAAGCTTCTTGAGGTCATACTCTGTACAATTCGTTGAGCACAAGAGATCGCATGATCATGACAGAGACGAGGCAACGAACCATTGGGGAGGCCCTGCAAGGTGGTCAGGGTCTTGCGACCGTTCCGCTGCTGGATGCGTATGTGGATGTATTGCGAATTGACTTCCTGACTGCTTGTAAGAGCTAGGCCCTCGTCTGCGAAGGGATCATCTGCATGGGCGGGATAGTCAACAGCACGATCGATAAGCGTGATCGCCACAGTGTAAAAGAGAGAAGCTCACCATGAGTGTTGAAGTTCTGCACGTTCATGCGACGAGAGAGAGGGATGCAGAGAAGGGTGAAAGTGAAACTGAGCGGGGGTTGGAGATGGAGGCGGAGGTGAGGTTTGATTTGTACATATCTTGGAGCCTCTATATACATGGCGTGAGGCGACGGTTATGTAATCACAGGCCCATACATCTCCGGCAAGTGCAGTGCAGTGCCTCCATCCTTCTCTCCGCCCGCCGAGAATTCTACTCATCTCAATACTAGTCACACTACGCTTGTCAAATTTCACGCCGGCGAAAACACGGGGCCGTTTGACAAAGATTTACGACTCATTGGACCTTGCCTCCCTTCATCATGTCTCCATCGTCTGCGGCACAACAGTCACACGGTGTCAAGCGCAAGATGCCCCCAACCTTCCACCATCTTCCTCCTCAGCGCGGTATGTATTGGTATTGTCCTTGTACAGATGATCCTGGCTACGTTCTAATAATGATTGCCTATCCTCGCCAATCGTAGCTAAGAAACTCAAGCGGTCATGGGTTGAGGTGCAGAAGATTAAGAGCAAGTGGAAGGTACAGAAGCGTAAAGAAGGACTCCTTCCTCCACGGCCGAAATTGGAGCGCGAGCCGGAGGGCGATGCAAAGGCTGCCGGACATTCGATCGAAAAGGCGGACGAACGTAAAGGAAGCCAAATGGGCGAAGAGAGTTACGAAGGGACCGCAGCACATGAGACATCTGAAGAGGAAACGTCGCCACACCAAGCCGCTGTCTCAAGCAAGTTGAGACACAAGCAACAAAACAACGCTGAAACTCAGAAGCAAACAATAGAGCATACCTCTGTTCGAGATCTCCAGCGGATGGCATATTCGCGCTCATCGTTACATACTCACAAGTCGAATCCACTGCATCGTCATCGGGGCGCTGTAGATTCAAGTGGAGGAAGTGGTACAAACGGCGGTCGTGGTCGTGGTCGTGGTCGCGGACCAAAAGGTAGAGGTCATGGGCAGCCAGACATGGGTCTACGTATGAAGGCGATGTTAGAGAAGATCAAACAGGATTACATTTGAAGGTGGCGAGTGCCACATCCGTGCCTATGATGCTTGTTGTTTGCAGTAAGTTAGCCCCAAGTCGTAGATAGTACATTGCAGAATCAGACAGCCTTGTTCTCCTTCCCCTCATCCTCGTCTTGTGTCATGGGCACATCTCTGCTTCCGCCTCCTTCACCTCCCTCCTCTGTCGTTGCCTTGACAAAACGCTCCTCCAAGGTGCCATGCAGCGGTCGCGACACCACTGTTGTCGTAGAGGAAATAGGCTCAATATGGTCGCTCAAGTGACCGGGGCTCGGGTCGTCCAACTCGTCGACCAATCCTAACGCCTTGACATCTGCACCTTCTTCCGCAGCACCGATGCCACCAACCACCGTCGTTGGAAGGACCAGCGGACTCGGTGGGGGACTTCGAGATTTGGAACGCCGGACATCCTCGTGGAGGAATGGGATGGGAGAGAACATGGGCGTGTTCGGGGCCGATACGGCGGATGTGCTGATTGAAGGGTGGCCAGCGGCAGAGTAGGTACTGTCTGTCTCAGACAACGGTGGGAACGCACCCCAGGTCGAGGTGACGAGGAGCGACTTCTCGACTGCCCTCAAGTACTTGCTGATGTACTTGTAGTGCTGTCGTGGACGGATGCATAGCTCGCAAATGCGCTGTATTGTGAAGGGTGCGCTGCAGAGACAGATATTTCAGACAACATCAAGATATGGCTCGTAGGGCAACCTACCCGTCAAAATCATCCAGTTGGGCATACAAGGACGCCTTCATATTGTCTGCCTCTTTCTCGGAGAAGTTCACCTTTGGTGGAGGTGGATTGGGATTTCCTGGAAGGTAGTCACGAGGCGGGAATGGTGGAAGCTTCAGACCGCCATTTTGAAGTTGTTGCGGGACTGCAATCATGAGAGGTGGACGAGGCTCCCATCTCGGGCCATCAGCCAAGAAGGCAATGATGTTCTGACAATGGCTTAGGACGAGAACTTCAACCGAGAAATATTCGGCGCACCTTGTCGAGCTGATGCTTGATAATATCGCGTAGCAATGGCCAATCTATGCTTCACGACATCGGGTTTGGCAAGCCTCTACACTGAGGAAGGCATGAACGTACTCGACTGCATCTGTCGACGCGATCCTCTCCAAGATACCACCGTATTCTGGGACTCGATTAGAAGGCATTTCAGCATCGAAGGCAAGCATGTGCTACCTTCTTTCCACTCAAACGGAGGACTGTCCATAGTACTAGTGCCCGCGACGGCCCCGCGTCAAGTGATCGTGGTGTAGGTCAGAGCGGTGTTTCGATCCTGAGGCTGTGCGTCAATATTTAGTGGTCCTCGGTTCTAACCGGTACGAATCGGGTGGTCTGGTGCTGCAGGGATCCGAACCCGGCTGGCAGTAAGTACCAATGCATCTGCCTGGAGCCTGGGCAAGTGGTAGCAGTCTGTAGTGGTCCGTAGTAGTTAGTACTAATACTGCGCACACCAGTGACCGATAATTGGAGTCTTCATTCCGTCTCCCCAGTTCCAGATGGAGCTCGGCGGTCTTATACGAAGTCAGCCTTGGCAGTACTCACAACCGTATGGTCAGTATATGACGCCAACTAGAATCTGTGGCCATGACTCAAACTCCAAGGATGGGACGCGCTTGTGGGGAGGCAGGGTGTCGCAGGGAGTCGGACAACTCGGAACAATACACATCGCTTGGACAAGTACTTGGCATTCCACCTTCATACATTCCGTCAACCCCTCTTACAGTTTACTTAAAACGCTCCATGTGCACGGTCATATAACTGCGCTCCCGTCATCGATGTCTTACCAACGTCTCTTCAACAGACTCTTGGATCCTGAAGAGTATCCCCTTCGGCAAATTCCTGCACGTTCTCAATCACTCCCCTCCCCGGCCACCTCTCTCTATCCCGCTAGTACCGATCCAGGCCTAGCGGAATACCGCGCACAAGCCACACGCAAGACGATGATTGATTTCAAGAAGGGCTTTGGGAGACGAGCTGTTCTGTCGTACGCGCCTGACTGGTGAGCCTTGTCGCTGTAACGCCAACATAGTGCCATACTGAGCTGCTCGTGTGCCCACACATGTACACTTCACGTCTTCCAGGACGCTATGTATTATTCTCGCGTAGGTTCAAAGTTCTCCTTGGGCGAATCCATATCGCATCATTGTCTCAACCATATCTAGCGCCGCATTCTATGCCCTTAATGAGGTCCCTGGGTTCAAGCGAGAGTTCTCTCTACAAGATACCTCGTAAGTCTCTGTGATCGTGTCCCTCCTCCGAGGACCTCATTCCCTCCTTCAGAATCCTCCACACGTCAGTTGTCCATCATGTAGTTAAATTGTCCCTGTCAACAAGTACTGACTATTGGGTCTCTAGCTATGCTGTTCATGAGCGAGTACCAGTGCGTTCACCTTGTCCGTTTGTGCTGTGTGACCAATGCTGAAATGTGGTAGATCTGGGCATTGTATATCATTTTCGCAGTGGCGCCGCTCACTCTCGCGCCGATCGTGAATGTTTTGACTGTACGCTCCTGGTGGGACCTCCACAGCAGCTGGTTAGGATGTGAGTCTGCCTGCTATGTGATCTTTCACGGTTTCCGGACGCCGCGACAGGGTTTCTGTCCTCGACAATCACTGGAGGCATCACGCAATTCTCCAAGGTTACTGTTGGACGCCCTCGACCTGGTAAGTATGGTCTGTTGAACAGTCTGATGTGCTCACTCCGCCCTTCTGTAGACCTCATTGATCGCTGTCAGCCTATGGCAGGCGCAGTAGATCCGCCACTTGGTTTGTCTACTGTGGCTATCTGTACGCAGACGAACGAGCTACTCTTGAGAGAAGGATTCAGGAGCTTTCCGAGTGGTCATTCCAGCCGTCAGTTCAACTTGCAGCGTTCGTTGTTCAGCTGTTTACCGTGTCCGTTCTAGTTTCCTTTGCGGGACTGGGTTTTTTCTCGTTCTACCTGGCAGGTAAACTGCACCTCTTTGATGAGAAGGGTCACACTGTATGTTCTCCTTTTTGCGGCGTGCCCATCCCCATGTGCTCACGCTGTCGTCCGGGGCTGCAGGTCAAGGCTTGGATCGCTCTAACGCCCTTAGCGGGTGCTGCACTTGTGGCTATCTCGCGGACCATGGACTACCGCCACCACTGGCATGACGTCCTCACCGGGTCATTGCTGGGTCTTGTCGTCTCCTACTTCGCATACCGCCAATACTACCCGCCACTTACATCCGACATATCTCACCAACCATATCCTCCTCGATTCAAGCGTAGAGGTGATGAGCCGCCTACACATAACCGCACTCCATCCACTGTACCAGCACTATCGGGGAATCGGTCATTCGACCACGAAAGCATGCACCCCCGCCAAGGAATCACTCGATACTCGGACGGGCCAAGGGACGAGGAGATGGGTATAGAATTGGGATCGACGCTGCATCCAGCAGCCAACATAGACGGTCCCAGGGAAACATAATGTCGCAATTTCGAGGATGGCTTCATGTTATTCATGCGTCTTGTACGGTTCTTGTTTGTACAGTCATGGAGGACGTTGTATTTGCTTCATGAACGCACGACATATGTACGGACTGTTTACATGTCTGTCTCTGTGCCCATTATTCAAGCAACGGGAAACTCCATCAACCTTGTCCAACGGATGTCATAGGATCATCAATATCGGAACTGTAGTCGTGCACGCACAGATGTTTCACGTTGCCAGTGGTGGATGCGCAGCGAAATGTTGATAAGTGACAATACAGAAGACAATAGCAACTCCAACAAGTCGTGAGGGTGGATTACTTTTGGTACGACCATACATTCCGGAGAACTGCAAGGATCACAGGATAAGTTTTGGATGATCACACCAGCATAGAGCTCTACTCACGACCAGCCTTCGTTGCCAGACGATTCAAAGAGTCGTCGCTCTCACCCATAGCACGGACCGCACCAGAAAGCGCGAAAGTGGTAGAGGTGGAAAGTGCCCGACCGTCCGCATCGACGTCAATTATGCTAATTTGAACGGACGCGTGGTCCTTAGAGGTGATGAGACGGTCTATAGAGCACATATGTTCAGTGTATTGTAACTTTGCAAACACACGCGAATGCTCACTGGTCGCCGCGCACTTGCGGGGGACGTAAAGGTCAACAAGGATACCCTAGATTACAACAGTTGCTTAGTACGTTTGGATCATAAGGAAAGAGACTGTCCAACATACCTGATCGTTCTCCATGGCTAGAGAGTGGACTGATACGTACGCGGGGAGGCGTCGGCGTCGTTGGCGGTTCACAAGGAAAGTAAGGTTAGTAACTATACAGTTGCAGATCGTTGCTTGGCCCTATTTGCTCATTCACCTATTCGAGAATCGAGACGGCTCAGGCTGGACCTCAGCACGTGACTTAGAGGATATGACGCGCCGGTTGACGCGTCAAGCGCCCGCGGCGCAGCAGTCTCGGACCTGAACGCAGCAGCGTTTCTCGGTCTCATAAGTCTCACAACTCATGTCATCCTGATGGGAGGATCCCCCAATCCACCAGCTTTTGACGGCACACTATCAACGATCTCAGTAAGCGCATTGTACGGCATAGCAGGCGGAAGCTGACCGGAGCTCGTGCAGGTCGACTCGATGGTCGAGATCAAACACTCTGCGTCTAGCTCTCAACAAATCCTCACGGCGTCCGGAAGTTCGGAGGACGGCACGGACGATATAAAGCACAGGCTTATTTACAGCAAGTCGAAAGTATATGTTAACCCTACTGCCTATGCACGGGATAACATCGCAGGGTTCGTCGCTTTGGTGAAGAAGGTACGTGTTTTCTCTTGTTCGCCACTTCGGACTTGCAGTGAGTCCGGGCGCCGACAGGAGGCGGCGCAACCTGTGTACTTGCTTGCTTGGATTCCGGAGACACTCCTGAATGAGAAGGGGCAGAGTGAATGGGACAAGTTCGTGAAGATAGAAGAGCATGCGGTTTCGAATGACGAGGACGAAGGTGTGTGATGCTCTACATTAGTGTCCGGTTCACATTATGACCACATGTTGCCAGATGCTGTTCTCATCGACCTACCCACTCAAAGACCAGAGTCGTACACGTTCTCCGTACCATTGACGTCAATATACTCTTTGATTGTGAACCCTCCATCCTTGTCGTCGTGGTGTAAGCCGTTGTTTTTCAGTCATACCGAGGTCTCAGGTGTTCATATTCCACATATCACAGATGGTTCTATTGCCATTCATCTGATCAGCGGTTCTACATTACCCACACTCCATTTCCACGATGATGAATCTCGGTCGTTCACCATGCCAACTAAGTCCCCTATTGATCCGCGACCCATGTCATATCCACCACCCCCGTCAGAGAATGCACCGAAGACCAGTACTTGGGGTGGCGAGGACCTTCTTTCGAAGCTGCGGTCATATTGTCATCTACTTCGTTCCTGTCTGCAGTCCAACCTCTACCTGGTCGATCCCTCTCGAGATGACATCGAAACACATTCCACGCCTCTCTTCTCAGACGATGCTGTTGACGACATCCTCGCTCAATCTTCGTATGCAAATTCACATTCTCCCATCCCGGCTCACCGACGCCCCCGGCCATTGTCTACAGTTGGCAACTCGTACCCCGAACGGTCATCCATCCTCCACAAGTCCCTGTCTCCGCTGTCCTCCCCTACCTCCTCCTCGTCCTCACAGGCGCGTATGGCTCTGCTTCAGTCATTCTCGCACATCACGAGACATGCTGCTCACGCCGCGCAACAAATCCTGTCTCACCCGCTAGCCAAACCAATTGTACCCCACCTCCCGGATCCCGTGAAGAGCCTTGTTAGCGCAAACGGCGACCTAGAATGGGGAAGTTGGGTCGAGAAGGGTGGTGTTGGTGAATTTGAAAGCGCACGCGTATACTTGGCCCGATGGGCTCGCATCGTCGCCGAAGAAGGCGAACGAGCACGTTTGCGGGAGGCCCAGGCATTGCCAGCGTCATCGTCAGATCTTGCGGAGGAGGACTCTTCACTGGGCATCTTCGAGCTCCTGCAATCAACATCCAACCTTCCGCAACCGAAGTCGTCGAGGGCCCCGAAGAACCCCGTAAACGAGAAGATGTGGCGAGATTGGTTTAATACCGACGGGAGTACGAAAGTCAGAAAAGAGGAGATGAAACGGGAAGTTTTCCGGAGAGGTGTCGACCCTACGATCAGACGTGAAGTTTGGCCGTTCTTGCTGGGCGTGCATGATTGGGACAGTGACGCAAGTCAGCGGGCGACTGATTGGAAAGCCAAGAGGTGGGTCCCAGGGACATATTTGTTCAACTCACTACTCACATTTTCCTGCTTGCAGGGAACGCTATCGCGACCTGAAAGATGAATGGTGGGGCGTTCCGGAAGTATTTGAACGACAAGACGTGATCGAGGTACGCCGTCACAACTATGTTTCAACCTGTTTCAATTCACGCCGCCGCGCAGGAGCGGCATCGTATCGATGTTGATTGTCGGAGAACAGATCGAACGCAACCGCTATTCGCGCAGACAACACTGGTAGGTGAGGATAGCGAGAACGAAAAGGTGATACACATGCGGTACTCGACCATATCGCCCCAGCTCAGTGACATCGGTGCGCAAGCGCCAAGCAACGAGCATATTGAGCGTCTCGCTAGCATCTTGCTCACGTACAATTTCTTCGAGAAGGAGCTTGGTAAGTGTTGTGGACGACGAGTATCATGTCTGCCGCTCATGTGAAGCTGGCAGGCTACGTTCAGGGGATGTCGGATCTATGTGCTCCGGTCTATGTTGTCATGAGTGGCGAGGAAGAGATGACCTTTTGGTGTTTTGTTCAGATCATGAACCGTATGGTTCGTATTCTAATGCATCTCTCATACATAATTCAACAATTGACGCTGTGCCGCATATGACAGAAGCAGAACTTCCTCCGTGATCAGAGTGGAATGAAGAAACAGCTCTCGACTCTACAACAGTTGATATCTGTGATGGATCCGGAACTTTATAGACATCTCGGTGCGTTCTCTCCATTGACATCTGGCATGACTTCCAGCCTGATGGCCGAATGATGATGTAGAGAAAACCGATGGTCTCAACTTGTTCTTCTGTTTCCGGTATGTTCTGACATGGTCGGTCTGATGCACGTTGTGACATCTGCTTCCCAGATGGATCCTAATTGCGTTCAAGCGCGAGTTCCCATTCGAGGAAGTTCTTCGCCTCTGGGAAGTGTTGTGGACAGACTACTACAGCACTCAATTTGTTCTCTTCGTTGCTTTGGCGGTGCTCGAATCTCACCGGGATGTGATTTTGAGGTACCTCGTCGAGGTATGCTGCTTATCTCTTGGCTCGACGTCCTCCGTGACTGAGAATCACCTGTTTCTATCCTTCCCGGTCTTCGTGCCCTTCAGTTCGATGAGATCCTGAAGGTATGATTGACAGCTTGATGAAGCTCACAATCTCGATGCTGAATATCACTTCATCAGTACTGTAATGAATTGAGCATGACTATCGAGCTCGACAGCACCCTCGCACAGGCGGAGGTCCTCTTCCTTTCGTTCTCCCAACTCGTCGCCGACATCGACCGAAGGGAGGCGGAAGAAGCATCGTCCCGTACGACAAGCGTCCGACAAAGGCGTACAGGCAGCACGAACGCGGTCGCCGTTGACACGGCAACACAACCGAAACGGCAACTCATCAGCGAGGAATTGAGAGACTTATTGAAGGCAGGACAGTAATTAATCATCTATGTATCATAATGCTTGGACGCGTTGACTTTGTTTATTAGGTGTACAATATATCAGCATATATCATTAGACATTGCTGTGACGCTCTCAGTGCACACGTGCCGCTGTTTCCTCTTGGGTTCGCATATACTCTACGGCGAGGCGGTCTGTCATCGCAAGCGTGAGCCATGTATAGACATGACTTTGATTTTACAGACATGACGTAGTGGCCTTGACCGCTCACTGGCATTAATATTCTTCACATGCTTCACAAGTACTGGGTTTGCTGAATACCTAGCCTCACTGCAGTGGACATGCAAACGTCTTCCTTCCTGCCACCATGTCCTTTATTCCTACCGACAGCATTCGCACGACTTTGGCCGCCTCCGTCAAACAGCTTCTTTCCTCAGGTCCTACTGCAAACCCCACCTCGGCGGGGTAGAACCATACGCTGAGGAACGCCGGCATCATACTGAGATCCATGGCTGGCACAACCTTACAGAAGACACGAAGAAGAAGGCCCCCATGGGTGAACTTGAGTTCACCGCCGTTAGGACCAAACATGGGACTCTTGGTGTCAGGGTTTCTACCCGAAGAGGGGTGAGGAACGGAAGGCGAAGGGTGAATGAAGTAGGTGCTCTTGTCTATATGCATGGAGGTCGCATGTAAGCAGTATCCAGGGAACCTATTGCTCACTACATATAGAGGTTGATACACTGTCGGTGAGTACGGAGAACTACTATCGCTATGTAGAACTGGCTATATGCGGCATCACAAGCTGCGTTGACAACATCGAGCATGGTCTCAGGGTACTTGCAGAAGCCTCGGCTTTACAGGTGTATGCGGTCGAATACCATGTCGCCCCAGAATACCGTGATCCGACGCAACTGGATGAGTACTCTGCTATCGTCGACTGGGTACAAGGCCCCGAGGGGAAAAACGCGGTGTGCATCCCGACAAAGTTGCAGGAGGCGGGGACGTCGTGATAAGGGGCTTTACACAAGTACGTTCTCCACGAGGTGCATATACTTAGTGTCCCGGAATAAATGACCCACCAAAGGCGCGCAACTACTCGTGTACCCTGAAGCTCGGTTGTTGTTCGATGCCAAGCTTTGTCAGGAGAACAACACAGGGCTTGATCTTAGAGCGAATGGCAATTTCTCATTCGTTAATCATGATTTGCCTCGTGATGTTCCTCCGGCCACACTTTACGTGAATGTATTGACACTATGCTGCTCGCACAAATAACAATCGAAAACGAGGTTTGCAGGTCCCCAGGAATGCAGTCTGTCAAGAACTTGAGCAACCTCCCACCTGCCCTGATTTTCACCGCCGGCTTCTATCCATTGCGAAATGTGGAAGACTCCAAGAAGCTGGCAATGAGGGGCATTGGACTCATCACCCCGACCTCACTCATGGTTCCCTGCAGTTTGGATCGTGGAGATAACGATTGTCTCGATGCAACGAAGGATTTGGAAAAGGCATTGTATTCGGCGTAAACATTATTATTGGTTGTCATGCCGCAGCATGAACAGGTAGCAGTTCGAAGGTGCCAAAATGTACGTGAATGCATACTACTTCCGAGTTCCTGGAACCTATGTGACAAAAAGCGTCACCTGAGCGATTCGAACACTCGCGGGCAAAGCCCAACCGCTGGCAGCTATAGATAGCAGGCGATCCCGTTAACCACTCCGGCAAAGTGACTTATAAACATGGCCTCAAACCTTACAACATATACTTGCCCCATTTGCTATCCTCGAGCGCATAAGTACTACTAAGTTGAATCACTAGTACAAACTTCTTCATATTGCTCTCACCCCGTTCACAATGCGTCATCGGAATCTCCCAAAAATTGCGACATGTATGCGATGAGCTTGTCCACCTCTTGCTCCGTGATGGCGTTGTAAAGAGACACGCGTATGCCTGAACGATCTGTCAGCATCGAGAGAAAACAAAGATGGGATGGAAAGCAGACCTCCAACAGATCTGCGCAGGCACATTGATGGGTAAACATCAAGGGTAGAGCAAGAAAGGTGCAGGAAGACCGACCTGTGACCCTTGAGGCTAGTCATGCCTTCCTTCTCAGCGCCTTCTAAGAACCTCTTCTCCGCCCCATCGCCGAGGACCTCGAAAACTGCATTCATCCAACTCTCCGAGCCCTGCTGCACTTTGCGGCGGAAGACGCCCTTCTGCTCGCCCTCGTGTATGATGGCGTAGAGCTTTTGCGCCTTGCGCCTGTTGAGCTCCTCGTAGTACGGAAGGCCGCCGTTCTCCTTCATCCGCTGGAGGACGAGTCCGGCGATGTATATAGGTAGGACGGATGGGGTGTTGTACAGGCTCCCCGAGTCGGCGAGCGTCTTGTACGAGAGGATGAGGGGCACGGGCGGTGCGCCGAGCTTTGTCGCGGCGTCGACGTCGACGATGCAGTCCTGTCGGACGATGAGGATCGTCAACCCCGCCGGGCCGATGTTCTTCTGCGCGCCGGCGTAGATGACGGCGTGATCTGCGAGACGGGGGATGGGCCGGCACATGAACGAGGAGGAGTAGTCTGCGACGAGCGGGACGAGCGCGCCGTGCTTGAGGAGGTGGTAGGGGAACGCGGCGGGGCTCTGCGGGTCGTGCGAGAACTCGACGCCGTCGACCGTCTCGTTCTCGCAGTAGTAGACCAGCGCGGGCTCGTCCGAGAACGCGAACTCGGCGTGTGGGGGGACGTTGTCGAACGACTTGCCGTCTTTTGAGTACACGCGCGAGTCGACGACCGTGCGCACTGTCGCGGAGCCTGCCACGAGCCGCCGCGCCTCCTCTGCGGCTTTCTTGCTCCAGGATCCAGTCACGACATAGTCGAGGACGATCTGGTCTGGGGTCGCGGTGGGGTTGAGGAGACGGTACCGCGCGAGGAGGTTGAGGACCACGGCGGAAAACTGGCCGGTGCCTCCGCCCTGGGTGAAGAGGATCCGGTGTGTCGGGGGCACCTCCAGTTGTACGCGGATGTTGTGCTCAAGCTGGTCGAGAAATGCTTGGAACTCTTTCGAACGATGGGAGATCTCGGCGATGCCGATTCCCGTTCCGTTGAAGTTGACAAGTCCCGCCTGCGCCTCCTCGAGAACGGAAAGTGGGAGCGCGGACGGGCCTGCGCCGAAGTTGATGACCCTGGCGTGGTGAGAGCTCATCGTCGTTGATATCAACGAGACTGGTGAAAGCGCGGAGAATCGCTGACGTTGTGGTCAGGAAGAGAGCCAAAGGCAGACCTATCGTCGAGGAGCCTGGGGGATGGTGTGTGCATATGAGTCATGACATGGTCTGATCAAGGTATTCAGTCCTCGACCGTGTACAGCTCGAAGCATGATTTCAAAATATCCCTCCCACCTCTTCCGAAGAACGCTTACAAGGCGTCAGAACCTCACGGTGGTGGGTGAAATTACCACACTTAAGCTTGCAGTACACACACTTGCATAATTTATACATATATATGTATATATATATCCCGTGTTGTCAGGACAGTCATCCGAATACATGAGAGTACATAAACAGGTAACACATACATCAGCACATAGGAATCGTAGGCAGCGATGGAACAGCAGTAACACTGCTATATAGCGACAACAACAACCACGAGATGTAACATTGACGAGAGCGTGAGAAGCGAGGGGAGATGTGACTGGAGAAATGGAGAGAAAGCGTGTACGACATCAAGAGGCGAAACGGGCGTACGTGAACAGGAAAGCAGGAAGGAATCAAACGTAGATCAAACGCTGCCGAACGACAGATCGGAACAGCGATAGATACAACGCCACAACGGCGGTGGTGCAAAGTGTGATTAAAAGAAGCAGTCGTGTCCATCAATAGGGTACCAGAGGGACGTCAGCGTAGGACACTTGAGATCGTGCAGATGGGGGATGAGGATTGAAAGATGGGTGTGAAGATGGATGTTGATGCGAGATTCCAGAGTATGAGAGATTCGTGGCGTCGTGGCCATGACGTATATGCGAGTCGTTTGCGAGGCTCTTGTGGCCAATAAACAGATATGCGGTTGGATGAATACGTGATATGGTGAGCGATTGCGAAAATTCATGGCGTGAGTGCAAGGAAGCTGATGTAGACGATGGACCAAGGCGAAATACACGGCAGAAGAATGGACGAGGGTGATAGACAGTGGGAACATGACGCTAACGCGTCGCGTCGTTGTCAATCGACTGACGCAACTCCTCGCTGTCCGATGGGAAGATCGGACGGAGACCATGGAAGATGACCTCCGACGAATTAAACCGGTTCTTGGGAGGTGGTGTCTGAGGGACAAGCTCAGATTGAGCTAACAGCGCTCTTTGAATGAAGGGAAAGACGACAGGGGATGAGATCCCGTCTTCCGTGATGGAGGGTATGGCCAGAGGATCGGAGCGCAGAGAAGTCTTGCGACGGCGGACGGGTCCGGGGCCATCGGAGGGTGCCTCCTCTATGGCGGTATCGAGGAGAGAAAGGTCGGCGATATCCCAAGGGCTCGCGTATTCGGGCTCGATGGACAGGGCAGATATCCATGGCAAGTCATCGAGGGATGTGAGGTGTGGGAGAGTGGTATTGATACAACAATCGGTTCGGGCGCAATGACGATGACGGGCAGAGCGCGATAGATTACGGGAGAGGCCCCTGCGCCTCTTGGTAGGGCTACATGACGGCTTGGATAACTGCGGAGGCGTCAAGATCGGAGGATCGGAGCGCGCATGAACTTACACACCTTATGAGGTCCCGCATCCTCCGGTAAACGATATGGTGAGAAAAGTCTCGGAGGGGCATTGAGGGCTTGAGGGCGGGGCAGGGACTGTGGCGAAATGAGAAAGGGGATAAGGGTAAGAACGGTGAGCACTTACATAGAAGGTATCATCGGCGACAGCCAACGGCAAAGACGGGGACCTGGAGGCTCGTCGGGCGGGGAAGAAGGAGGGAGCAAGGTGGGGCTGGGGAGCAGATATGTGGACCATCGTAGATTGATGTGGCGAGGGGTAGGTTGTAGGAGGGGGAAAGATGCTTGGGCGGGAATAAAGATACAGGAACGGGGGGAGGGGTCTTTAAAGTACGGAGAGGGAAGGCAGAGGACGGTGCATACCGCGGTGGGATCTGGGAAGGAAGGGGAATGGGGGGAAGGAAGAGAGGGTGCGGCGGAGAGAGTGGCGAGTCCAGTATATACGTATTTAGCTTATACGTATTAAGGTTATCCGTATTTAGGTTATACGTATTTAGCTCTCCTGCCTATTAGCTCACACTTGCCCAAAACAGGCCACCCCAGCTCCTGCGCCACCCCGCCCTGCTATGCCGAGTCCGACTCGGAGTACTATCGGACTGCAAAGTCCAGATACTTACTTACCAGCCAACGCCTAGCGACAGCTGCTGTTGCTGGCCTGGAGCTCGAGGCTACCAACCGCCTTTCCCCTCCCAACGCAGCGTCTCGCCCGCCGCCGTTTAAAGCCGGATACATCGCCTCCCGTCACCCTCGACAGCTACACCCGCCCCTCCAGCGTCTCTACCCTTATCCCCATGTGCACAGTGCATGCTGGCAACCCGCGGCTGTCTCCCATGAAATACAAATCATTCCCATTGTCTTTTATTTCAGGCAACTACCGCAAACACACGTTGTCGCTGCTAGAACACTCGACATCGATCGTAGATCCCGGCTGCTTTAGCCTCAGAAAGCCAGCTGAGCTGTCCTGCATCCTCGCAGCCTGCAGGGTGTCGCTACAGCCACAACACCCATGATCTTATAACTTATATTGATCGATGTCCATCGACATCGTTATCATGCGAACAATACATACTTTTTGCCACCAATCTGTCACACTAGGACTTTCTTCCGCCGGCCACGTTAAATGTTGAATCCTAGTGACCTAGGTGAGTGCTGTCACCCATACGGCGCACTGCAGCACAACGTCGGAACGCCTCTGTAGGTAAATATATATATCTATATATCATCTGTGGTTGCCAGTGGCCAAGGGCGCGGAAGATGCCTCCAACAGCCTAATTGATGCAATACAGGTGCCACTCGCAAGTTGCCACTTACTTCTTCTCAGGTCGAAGGACTTTTTTTCTCCCCACCCGAACCATTCCCAGCGTCGGCCGTTGGCACTATTCTTTCTCTCAAACCAGTCCGTCATGATGCATGGGCATTGGGTTGACATATGCAATTGCGCCGCAATAGCAGCGCACCGTTAACCTTCCTCTTTAAGCTTCAATGCAAGACTCATCATCGACTCGAAGCTTATCCACGTACCATATACGTATCTGACTTTTTGCAGCCAGCTCGGGTGGTGTAGCGAGCTTCCGTGGGTGATGACCTGGTCATGAATGCGGCGTCTCGCCGGCGTCTTCCGCATCCCCGCAAGACGTCCTGGCCCTGTGTGTGTGACAGATCCCAAGTTGAAGCTTTGAAGTTCGATCTGAGCGTTGACGGCCAGGAGATCTTGTATCGTGTCATACGTGTATCAGGATGCTGCCACGCCACCTCTCGACGTCGTTGAGGGCTGTGTACGGTGAGTGCCAGTGACCACAGTTGAGTTTCCGTCTCTCTGGATCCTCTATACGGCCTCCTATTATCCGTGGTCAATCATATCCTAACTGCGGTGTTCGTCAGCAGCACACCGCTCTCCCACCGTGTCAACACCGTCATCATGCCGTCGTGGCGTCACACAGGGCATCTATTCCCTCCGTGCCTATTCGTCCACTTCTTCAACGTCGCACTTGTCTCCCTCAATTGTCGAGACTCTCGACCAATGGATCGCTGCCGAGAAGAGACTCAGCTTCTCCGACACACTGCGACAAGAACACCTCGCGGACCTCTACGTAACTCTTCCCACCCGCGATGGATCTAGACAGCCATGCAATCCACCGCAGGTCGGAGCTCCCTTGGGCTATGGGCATCATCTCGTGTTCTTTCATCCCCGGAACCCCGAAAAGGCGTTGCGCCCGGATGGAACGGACGCAGAATTTTGTCCCCCTGAGCCGTTCACGCGCCGTATGTGGGCCGGAGGCCGCATGGAATGGAACCGGCCGCTGCGTGTCGGAGACAGGGCGGTGGCTGTCTCCATCATAGATACCGTGGATAAGAAGGGGTTTGAAACAGGCACCCCCATGTTGTTCGTGAAGCAGAAGATGCAGTACAGGACAGTCGGCAATGCCGAAATATGCATGGAGGAGGAGCGCTCTCACGTATACCTCGCAACGGCGGCCCATGGGAGGGCATCAAAGAAGGTGAGGGTGATCCGACGGCGGAAGGCGGAAGGTGGAGAAGGATTATGTGCGTGCGACTTACTTGTATCTATGCAGTGAAAGATCTACCCAGGCCAGACTTCACCTTCGAGTATTTCCCGACACCTACGACCCTGTTCCGGTTCTCAGCACTCACCTTCAACGGGCACTACATCCACCTTGACAAGGAGTATGCACAGAAGTCTGAGGGCTATTCCGGTTCGTCTGCGAGCATTCTACGAAATCTACGAAACCGGTGCGCTCGTGATTGACGGCAATGATAGAGAGACTTGTCCATGGTCCGCTTACTGCGCTGATGTTATTGGACACCACCGCGCTCCATTTGCCAGCATCCCACTACAAAAGCTTCGAGTATCGAGCCATTAACCCGATTGTGGTAAATCACCCAGTGAGGATTTGTGGTGTGCAGGACGACAAGGAGACGATACGGGTGTGGGCAGAGGACACTCAGTCCAAAGTGGTGGGCATGACGGGAAAGATTGTGTTGGCGAGCACATGAATATGTTGTATACATGAGTAGCTTCGAAAGAACGATGAACGAGCTCGCGCTTACCAGCTTTGGCTTGCGCAGGTTCAAAGGCATGGAGTCGAGTTGAACGAGCAGAAAGACAAGGCTCCATCAAAGAACGATCGGCATCAACACCCGCCACAAACGCGATCGGCGCTTACACGCTACGCGCGTGTGGCTTGTAAACAGACGCGACTACACGTGACCTTGTTGAACCCTTTAAAGTGGTGGACGAGCGACGCCCACTACTCAACCCTCTTTCACTCTGTCCACCACCATCCACCACTGCTCATCACCGTCAATCTAGGTTAGTACATGCATTATACACTACTAACGACTTACTGATTGTTAGTTGCAGACTATCCTAAATGGCCCCAAAGGTATGACACGGCGGTGTAGCCATAGCTTATACGGGTACTCAACACGCGTCTTATATAGCCTGCATCCTCTGCCTCTAAGGCTCCCGTTTCGACCACCGCCTCTAAGGCCCCCGTGAAGGCCGAGTCTAAGGCGAAGAAAACCGCAGCGAGCAAGTCGACTGCTTCGGCAGGCGCTGACGGCGAGAAGAAGAAGCGCAAGAAGGTTCGCAAGGAGACATGGAGTACGTACGTGTACAAGGGTGCGTCCATTTCGTAAGAAGCTTGCTTTGACGGATGGTGGCTTATCGTTGGATCGTGGTGGACGCGCTGTAGTGCTTAAGCAGGTGCACCCAGACACGGGTATCTCCAACAAGGCGATGGCCATCCTGAACTCCTTTGTCAACGATATCTTCGAGCGTATTGCGACTGAGGCCTCCAGTACGTATGCTAAGTGCCCCATCCCCACATTGTCTCATTCTTGCGTCGCCAGAACTATCGTCGTACTCGAAGAAGTCCACCATCTCCTCTCGGGAGATTCAGACTGCGGTCCGTCTTATCCTCCCGGGTGAGTTGGCCAAGCACGCTATCTCAGAGGGCACCAAGTCGGTCACCAAGTTCTCTTCGAGCCAGAAGTAAGACATTATGGGACTTGTGCGCCATCTGTTGCATATTCTACAGTTGTATTACATAGTCTTGTTTTAATATGGAGCATCTTGGCTTGGACTTATTTACATGAAGGTTGAACGCAAGGGGGTTGCCTACGAGTAGCTTATCCAAAATATGACGTAAACCCATCGAGCAGTACTCAGAAACCTGTTCGGATATGAGGAGGAGCCAAGCTGAGGAAATGACCGACGCACCGTACTTGTTCCCCGCCTCCTTGCGGTTCCGTCTGCCCAATGCAATCTTGTCTTCCAATTGCTCCCTGTTTTGATACGCCTCCGTGAGCAACGTGGACAGCTGATGTCTGGTACGTGCTCTCCCGCTCAACGCAGCTCCCTGTTCGATGTCAGTTTGATAGTGATGAAACCATCTAAAGAAATCACGGACCTTGATATTCATCTTCGGAGCAGCAGGAACAGCCGCAGCTGCGGTCGTGAGTGCCTTCCTCTCTTCGCGCTCCTGGATCTCCCGTTTCGCCTTCTCCATCTCCTTCAACGCGTTCACCTCCTCCGCTTGCTCCTCTGCACCTTCGAACCCCTTGACCGTACCTTTCTCCAACGCTCGGACATGGTCGTCATACTCTTTCTTCCATTTGTCGTAGAACTTCTTGTAGTACACCGGGTCGTATGCAGCCCATTGGCCAGATGGGAGAAGGTAGTATCCAGGGTAGGGGTCTTCTGGTGTGGGCTCCGGAGGAGTGAAGTCGTCCACTTGAGGTGCTGCGGTGAAAGAAGGAAGTCCAGGGGTAGTAGCAACTGGTGGGGCGGCAGATATTGAAAGAAGGAAGTCCAGGGGTGGTTGCAACTGGTGGGGCGGCTGATACAGAGGTGATCTTGATTGGTGTGGTCTGAGAGGACGAAGATGAGGAGCCTACGGAGCTGGCCTCAGGACAACTACGCAATGCGCGGGTCGTGCTGACTTACCGAGAGAGAAAAAGTCGACTGCTGGAGTTGCGGATCCAGCTGGCCGCGATATGGGTGCCGAGTGCTTCTCTTCGACAGAGACGTTCGCTCTGCCTCGGGATACCGATGTAGGCATGAATGGCAATGCTGGTTTCTTCTCTATCTTCTCCTCCAGAATCGCAGAGTATGAAGAGTCGAGCGTCTCATTTGGCTCTCCGGCATCTTCAGCATCTTCAGCGTCCTCCATAGTTGTCGTGGTTGATCGACTGGGGGCGGCTTTGAATACTAGACCGGGCCCGCGCCCACCTCCGAGTACTCTCTGGGGAGCAGCTGCCACGGGGGCCTTGTTCTTTGGGGCGGGAAGCATAGACAGCAGTGCGGATGCACCGGCTCCAGACTCAAGACGAGGCTTCTTCGCGGCTGGCCGCTGGTCAGTGTCCGAAGCGTCGCCATCTGACTCCTTAGGAAGACTGGGAAGACCTATGGCAATCTTCTTGGGGGCTTTCTTGCTTTTCAGCGGAGATAGAGAGAGACTGGAAGATGCCTTAGAGGAAGAAGCAGTAGGCGGTGGCAGAGAGAACGTCGACTTCTTTATAGAGGCAGGTAGTCTGGTGGTCACAGAAGAGCTCTGAGACATAATTACAGATTGCTGTTTAGTCTCTGTGTCGCTGCCATTGTCACTGTCGCTGCCGTAGCCTTCGACTCCGAGCATGATGATGAGGGTGCGGGAGGGAGTTGTTCGGCAGTTTCCGAGCAGGGTTCAGGACGCGTTGTTCGTGACGCGCTCCGCATTTCTTGTTCTCTGCTCGCTTTTGTTGACTACTCTCTTGTGGTTGAGCGTCTTCAACGTTAGCTATGGCGACCTTCTCACCAGCACCTCGGCGTACGACGCGCTACTCGGTCGGAATGTCGCCTTCACCACCCAGGCAGGGTCCCCCCAGCAGACGTACCCGTGTCGGGAGCACGCAGCCACAATCGCGCTTTGCTACGCCCGCGCGACGAGGGAACTTGGCTCCCGTGCGGGATGACGACTCTGCTATGTCGGCAAATGGTATGGACGTGGACGAGGGCTCTTCGGAGATATTCGAGCGTGGACCGAAGACCGAAACGGTCTTCTCAAAATCAAAGGAGATGACAGTGACATTCTATGCACAATTACCCGTGGAAGTGAGGCAGGCCCTCCGCAACGCAGGTGCGACATGTTTTCCTATTGAGAGGTTTCCTCCTCATCCCCTACCCAGACTTCTACAGGGAAGGGTACACCGGAGATGTAGATCCAGTGACCGGGTTCGCTGTGATTGCATCGTTGGACACCTGCTTTGTCTGGAAGTACAGCCAGGTACGGCTTCACTACATCTACTTGTTCCGCCCATAACCAAGCGTCATATGTCGCAGGCCTTGACAGGGACCCCAACTTGCTACATATTTGGATGCCCCCATGATTCTACGCCGCCGCCCATGACCACGCCCTTCCACGCCCTGGTCCCTTTTGGTTCACAAAGGGAACCGGGACTCATTGTGAGCTCTAATATAGGTCAAATACGCTTCTGGGACAGCATTGGGATGGGCCTTGCGGGAGGCGACAACTTCTCTTTCTCCTCTTTGAGCTTGGAGCAGGGGGAGAATGTCACTAGTCTTACCAGGGCAGACGTAAGTGCAACGAACGCCATCGCACTGCTTCTTGACTGCACTAAAGCCCCCTGCGTATAGTCGCAAACCTTCATTATTTCGACGTCCGTAGGACGGTTATTCCATCTGGCACTGTCTTCGTCCGGGGGCAAATACCATCTATCGAACCATGTTTTCTGTCGGCCATCCTCCTCCCTTTCGTTGACGCGACTTCTGCCTGGGTTCTGGTCTGTCCAAGAGTTGCAACCTCAGCGTGGCAACATCAATGCTGTTGCAGTCTGTGATCTGGCTCGCGACGCAACGGGCCGTGTCGTGTGGGCACTTGTAGATACGAGAGTACAGCAGTGGAATATGTCTATCGAGGGTTGGGAAGAGTTATTGCTCGAAGAGGATATTGGCGAGCAGACACGGGCGGCGATGCGAGAGCATTTCCCGAACGCTCCCCAGGAAGACGTGGAACTAGATCTCGAGCTCTTGGATCTGAAGATGCAAGGGTAGGTTTTGTCAAAATCTCGTCCCTCAGACATGCTGCTCAAGTTATGGACCCTGAGCTAGGTCAAATGACATGGTCCTGTTGGTCTCCTTCGCTGGGCAAGAAGAAGAATTTTCCATGGATGTTGCGATGCATCCTCGTCGGGTCTATGCCATTGTCTCTTTACGTCACCTTCCTGGTGCGTTCCAAATCTTGAAGGTCCAGGCAGTGCCATACCAAAGCGTAAGTGTTGTCTGCAGCTTGGGCACTCGGGGTACAGCTAAACTACTGGCAGACATCAAGTTCAGGCGCTCCCATGCATCCTAGATTGTTGATTGTCGTACCCGAGAGACTGGTTGCAATACAGTTCGGCGATGCGGTGACAATATGTGCTCAAGGTTTGATAAGGCTGCCATGGCATATACTTGGTATTGACATGCACACAGAGAACGAGTACATGGATCGGCTGGAGTTGAAGTCGTCAACAGACCGCACGTTGGGTGTCGGTGTCATTGAGGGCGAAGGCTCACTGCTCGTGTTGACCGCAGCCACCATGATGAAGACGACAATCGACTTGGAGGAAGTTGCACGATTTCATCCTGAGTAAGTCTAATGAGTGCACTTTAGTGGCCGCTCGCTTATGCTAGCCCAGAAATGGCCGTGCAAATCTTATCAAGTCAACCATGACCAAGGCCATATTGTACGGTTCATTGCCCGAGGCGAGTGATCACATGGCTTGGTGAAACTGCACGATGTTCTAACGATGCAGCAGAACCCGTTGCATTTCAGCTTCCCTCCGGAGATTGACGAAGAGGCCCTCATGTCTGGTGCCGAGCAGCTGAGCGAAGCTGTACTAGAGTCAGGCAAGTTGTATTGCCTGTCAGGACCCCGCAAGATGACTTTGAACTAATTAGAATACAGATGCCGAGGTAGTACGATCACACCATGATCTCAATGCCCAACTGTCTGGCCGTCAGGACCGTCTCAGTTTTCTCATCAAGTTCATCAACGACAACTCTGTGCTAACAAAGGCACGCTCTCACGTGAAGAACCTCGAATGATCCAACTGATCTGTTTTTCTTCTGCAGATGTCCCAACGGAGTCGGCAGACATTGGCCATCGACGCAGAGAAACTTTATGCTGCCCACCACCTCTGGATTCACCATAATGAGTTACTTCAGTTTGTTTCCTACGCATTTCTGCCAGCTTAACCCTGCGTCCTAACCATCATTTCAGTGCAGGGCGTAACCAACGTACCCTGCAGAGAGCCGTGCATCATTACATGACCGCCATTGGCGAAGGCTATCACGAGGATGGCATCCGAGCTTTCCTCAGGTTGCGAGTGCGAGACCTAGGTGGCCTCATACCTCATGTTGCAGAGCTAGTTCGTATCTCTGCGTCCAGCATGACTGGAAATTCGGTCGAAGTGATACCTCAAGCCAACCAGATCGTTCTGGTGCGTCTGCTGTAATCTTCAAGGTGTCATCGTCTCATGAAAGGCTGGTAGACAATTATTCAAAGCGCATACAACTATCGGGAGTACAATCTTGGTGTCTACGGGATCACATTGCCCATGATTGATCCCTGGACAAGTCAACCGAACGTCATCGCGATCGCGATCGAACTTTTCCATCTCACCACTGCTCTCTTGGAAGCTCCTTCTAGCGACCCAGAGACCGCGAACATCAAGAAGCTGCCTATGTCTCAGCTGCCCGAATTGGCTTCGTGCCTATTCCAATGCATTCAAGAACGACTGGACTGGCTTGCGAGGTAAGTACCCAAGACTTTTTTGCCCGTCTAACTGACGTCTCAGCACTCGTACAGTCCAAGTGCTGCTGAGCAGACTGGAGTTGAGAGGGAACGGTCAGAATTAGACGAAAGATTCCGTCAGCTTCGTCCTCAAGTTCTAGAAACCCTTCGTGAGTGTCATGCACTGATCAAATACAATGGGCTCAAAATGCTTGCATACAGGGAGGAACGACTTCGCCAACGCTGCGTTCCAACTTGCGGAAGACTATCATGACTTCCGCAGTATTGCGTCTCTTTGCCACAAGGGAAAAATCTATCCTCCCCAAGAGAACCCTAACGCAGCCCGGATAGAAGCATACATCGACAGTTTCAAGGACGCATTCACGACGGAGTTATATCGGTGGTATATTGAGCACGGAGAGTTGCGAACCATGTTCGCTCATGACCACAACGAATATCTTGACTTGTTCTTCGCTGAACACCATTACCCTGGTATATCGTGGCTTCATGATCTTGGGCGAGGTCGATACGCACTTGCCTCAAAGGCGTTACAGACCGAAGCAGAACATGCTCCCGAGTTGGTTTCAAAACACGTATGTACATCTACTCTGCGACTGGAGCGGAAATCTCATTAGGCTTCTCCTACAGCTTATGCTCAGTATCGGTAAGTTGTCACACCTCGCGCAGATGCATGAAGGCGAAACTGCAATTAGCCAAGACACATTGGATGGTATGGCTAACTTGACCATCAAGGTAACCAATGCTCATGCAAACATCATCGCAGCTTTCCACGATGGTCTAGACTTCGTCAGTGTTCATGACACATTGATTGAGGACCTCAAGACCGCGCTTGTGTCTGTTCGAGCGAGACAATCTCTAGAGATGCAGGTTGAGACCATTGCACAGAAGAAGGCGACCAACCTGAGTGCCAATAAAGCGCTGTACAACGTAAGCAAAGGTTCTAGTGCTCGCTTTCGTCTCCACTCAGGACGATTCTAGGTCTTCAAATTCCTTGTTCGGCAATTATTGCAAGGGAAAGCACTATCTGTTGAAGATATGGCCGAAGCAATGAGCCTGAAAGACAACAAAGATCGCGTCGAAGACTACACAACTGCTTTGCACCTGCTAGCCCGTGCTGAGGTATGTCACACCACCGACTCTGCTTGTGAAGTCCAGCCTAATTCTACCGTGATAGAACATTCCCAGCGCACGGAGACTAAGCGCATTCAAGAACGTCTGGAGACGGATCTTTATCCACGACGAGTCAGTAACATGTTGCATAAAAGATATCATGGCTGATCACGATCTTCGTTCTAGCTGGAACAAGATTCGCCAGACAACGGATGTGTCCGACCAGGAGCTGAATGAACGATTACGGAACACAGCATTGTACGCTGCGCTCCATGCTATCGCACACAAGAAGCACCGCCCAGAGGGTTATAAGCTCACGCCTGCAGAGGCTTTGGACATACCATCACAAAACGAGATCGCCCTGCGCTGGCCGAGTTTATCTCCTGAGGACGTTGTTGCTATCGAGCGCGACTACGAGCGGGACAGCAGGAAATTGCTGGGCCTGGAGTTGGGTGGAATATACCAGAGTATGGAGCAATTAGTGGACAGTGATGTCGGCATCCCGGACCACTCATAGTACTGGGACATTCTTTCGACTTTCGACCAAAAAGTGTAGATACATCATGTCTTTTGTATCGCTGCTGTATCATATAGTCCAGCGGAGAAGGGTTTCCCCTCGAGCATGACTGCGGGAGAGGTGAGAAATTCCGACTGCCAACCCCGCGTTCACCTGAACGGATGCGTGATACGGGACACAAACTTCTCATATTGTACGCGTGCACCCAGCGAGATCTGCGCCCAGTTTCGCCGCCGCCACCCCTCGGCGTATTCATCGAGCCGCGTGCGCTCCTGTGCGACCCAGCGGCTGTAAAAGTCGGACAGTGCGACCTCACGCTGCTCGGGGGTAGTGGTCTCCGGTAGGCTCTGCATGACGGCCTCCTTCGCAGCATAGAAGCGTGTATTGCTCTGGGCAAGGGAATGGGACGGACCAGGGGTCAGGTTGGGTCCGATAATGAAGAAGGGAGTATGGAGTATTGAATGAGATCGTCCTGGAAGGAACGGGGACACCCACCTCCGTCCAGAACTCATGGTTGAACGCGTCAATATCCTGCCTCTGCATCTTCCATTGGTACTCCCGCGTGTCTCCTGTGAACTCCCGGAGCGAGTAGGGGTGCCGGACTTGTGTTGGAGGAGGCGGGGGCGCGTCGTCGTAAATGACGGGACGGAGGTGTGAGACGGGGTCCGGCGGACCCACCAGGTGTTGGCGAGCTAGCGAAGCATGGAGTGTCCGTGCATGATGAGGTGTAGAAGACGAGGTGGGTGTTCGGAGGAGCCTGAGCATGGCGGTCTTCGAGAGAGCCTGTCATCACGTGCAGGGAGGATTTTGACGGAGCGCGCCTCGCGAAAGTATACAATGGCAGAGCAGTGAACATTAAAGACAGGCTCAGGTACGTTATAGATGGTAGCCTGGTAAGATACATCTATCTATGTGTCCAGTCCATCTCACCCAGGAGCGGAGCTCTAGTGCTTTTCACCCGTCATCTTCTCGTCCTGTGCGGTCTTCTCCGTCTTATGTGCCCATTCAGACACAGGAGTGAAGATGCTCCCGGCAATCCAAGAGCCCGCGAACAAGCCGAAGAGAACCCATAGACCACTCTTCTCGTCCTCATCAAGTGTCCTGGAGTAGCTTTTCTCCTGGGCCCCCGACGTCTCTGTCTTTGCCGCGACGTCATACTCATATCCAGGCCTCGAGAGCTTGAAGGTTGTGGGGAGGCCTAGATCGTCCGCCATGTCGGCAACAAGTTTGCCAACGTTCGACGTAGGTACATAGGGCGGCGTCTGCTCGTACGGGGCGGTGGACGAAGACGCGTCGGGGGAATACAGGTTGTGTGAGGGCCCACCACCCGGGTGAATCGCCGCGCCGCCAATGACCACGACCTTGGGCTCGGTAGAGAGTTGAGGACTCTCTGGCGCGGCCGAATGCGTGAGTTTGGAGGACTCCCAAAGGTCAGGGACGAAGGGCTAGCACATGTCACTGGTCAGAGGGCATTCTCTTGCTATTGGGACGGAGCGGGCACGCACTATTTGCACCGGTACCTCAGGCTCTGGTTCAGAGACGTCGGGAATAACGAAATCCAATTTGTGCTTGGAGTGAGTGGTCTCAGCTGTTGAAGGGATGCCCGGTACTTCTGTCGGTGACGACTCCGAACTGGTAGAAGTGGAAGCGCGGCGGACATGAGGCACAGGTGTGGGGTCTGGAGCAAAAGCTTTCTTCTGGTCATCTTGCTGAAGACGCGTGATTAAGATCGCTTTGTTGCCCGTACTGCGGGAGCGGTGAGCGAAGCGCGTGGATTCGAGTGACGGATGCGACGTACGAAGACAAACCGCGTTTCCTGGCTTCCTTCCTGAGCTCCCCGACGGTTTCATTCTCCCAAGCTTTTGTGAGGAGGACGGTCGAAACGAAAGACCTCCTATAGGGTGCGATGGCACGACGGAGGGGAACACGAAGGGCAGCGCGATGCATGGCAGAGGGAGAACTTTGAGAAAGAAAACATAAACTGACGGGACACTTCGGATGTAGCCCACCTCAAGCGCCCAAGCTATGATATCATCCATGGATTCGCAGTCATGGCAAAGTACAACTCATAGCTGCGCACCACAATCTACTACGAATCTACCATCAACATATGCATGACTTCAACTGGTGTGTAGTTCACCACTCCTTGAGTGTCACCACCAATAACTTCATTCGCAGATAATGACGATCGACAACATACAACATTTATCGCTACCTAGAACTACTCACTGCTCAGGGAACTCCAACATCAAGAAGTCTCCGACAAGTTGCATGAACCGCTCCCGCTCCTCAAAGAAAGGAGTGTGACTGGAATTCTCGAGGGTGACCCACTTGACCTTGGGAATGCGCTCGAAAAACGGAGCAACCACGAAGTCTTGTGAGATGTCCTTCCGTCCGTTGATCACAAACGTTGGAACCCGGACGAGGTGAAGACGATCAATGATTGACCAATTATCCAAGATACTATGCGGATGGTTAGGGCAAAGCTGTATCGAATTCAAGTTCAGCTTACTCACGGAGCACTTGCCACAGTAGGGTCACCATTCTCTCCAAACACTACTTCTAGGCAGCAAAGGAACTCGGGGGGGAATGGCTTCACCGTGCAGCCGTGCGCAGCATGGAACTCCAGCAGCGCCGCGTGGAAGGCCTTCGGATTCTTCATGCCACCCATCAGTCCCTCCTGGACCTCCTTCGGGAAAGACTGCATAAGCCGTGCGTTGGATTCGTTCCAAAGGCTGAATGCAGCTAGGGGGCTTGTGAGGATCAGCTTCTTCAAGCCCGGCGGTTGCCTCTCGACCGCGAACTCGGACCCCATAATACCGCCCCAAGAATGGCCACAAATGCTGAAATTATCCTGGATCCCGAAGTGCTTGAGCAGGTTCTCAAGCTCGTCGATGAAGAGGTCCACCGTCCAGAACGTTGGCGGCTTCTCCCTGAGGTGGGTAGAACGTGCATTGCCGATCTGGTCGTAGAAGACGACGGGGATCGACCTGTCGGCGAGGTCGGACAGGGGTAAGAGGACGTCATGGGATACACCTGGGCCACCATGGAGGGCTACAAGGGGCGTCTGCGTGCGGTTCTCGAGGTCACCAAAGATCTTGTAATACGTTTGGTACGTCTCTCCCTGATAAGTAAAGGGGATGGTCCCTTCCACCATAGGTGCCTTCGTGCGGGTCGCCATTGTTATGATGAACGTAGTTGGTGATCTGACGCACTGTTTGTCTCAATGTCAGGAAGCGGGGTCTAGCTGAAATCACTCACGAGTCACGGACGATAGGAGGTGCAGAAAGCTGTCTGGGACAGAAAGTGAATGATATATAGGTGCCATCCAGGGCGGCCGGGTACGGCCTCGCGGGCGCATCTGTTCATTCTTCACTGTACGTCTGGTTGAATGCATAACTCTGACGTTAGGGTATGTGGTGCGCCCATACCCAGCGCCCGCGAAGCCAGTGCCTGGGTCATACAACAGACAGTCAACTTCTCTCACCACGCAAATACTCAAACATTAGTAATAGAAAGAGGGCCGACCATGAGTGCATATGTGGTTGGTGGCTGTTATACTATCCAGAATGTTTGTGTGTCCCTCTCTGCTGGCACAACTCACGTCCAGAGCCATGCATCATTGTATTGCTTAGTGTCGAGATGACCGCCAAGTATGAATAAGCACCTTCGAGTCTTCGACGCGTTAAGTTCAGTATGATGTCCCAAATGGTAGTGTCGTATAATAAACGATTGTGTACAAGTATCGACTCTGGACACTATGTATAGGGTTCCTGGCATAGGTTCACATGTTGTGGGTAGAACGGCGTTTGGCAGAGTGGGAACGGGAGAGCTCTAAAGGAGCAAACCCCGCCTTTGATATCTATCATCAATATAGTCATCGAGATATACTTGGAATAATGATACCCGGTGGCACATGTCGCGATCCCCGTGCATGAGTGTGCGTGAGCAGGGTGTATTGGGCGACTCTGCAGTCAACGTCGACGAGGACGGCGGTGAGATAGCGGTTGGGTCAAGGGCTGGCTGGGCTGGAGTGGGGAAGAGCTACAGCCTCTGGGACTATCTATCACCATCGGTGGTACTTATCTCAAGCCATCTTTCCTCCAAAGGCCGTCTTATTCTGCTTTCAATCTTTACTGCCTCGTGTTCCCCCCGCCTCGTGTCTGCCCTTTCCGTCTCTGAGTCTCTGAGCTCTCGCTGACTCGCCCTAGTCTATATTAATTCTGCTCGTCATCTATCTCTCCCATTCCTCCTCCTCCTCCCTTTTGACCCTCTGTCTCCAGTATGCTTCTCTCTCCTGCGTGAGTTGATCCATGGGCTAGTCGCGTTCAGCGCCTTCTGACAATCATATCTTTCATAGTACATCAAATGCGAGCCTCCCCTCCTCGCAGGGCTTCTGGGGAAGGTTCAAGACCCCCAAATCCGGGGGGGCCGACCTTCGCGAACGGCAGGCACAGCTTGCCCTTTCACGGCAGCGGCTCCTTACCCTTGCCTTTGAGGAGATGGAGACAGTACGGATGGTGAGTAGCCTCTCCTGCTATCTGCAGACCTCCGCCACTCATCCTGTGTATGTAGCTTCCTAATTCATATGCCGTGCGTTTGCCTTATATCTCCCTTCGTTGATCGCAAGATGTTCATCCATGATCCAGGAATTGGAAATGCTCGCACGAGATTGGGTCAAACCTCCTCCGGATGTTCACTTCGGTCTGCGGGTCCCTATCGAATATGCCTCCTTACATGCAGCAGTGAGTGTCCCTTGGGCCATGGTGTGGTACTGCCCCTCATCGGATTCGCTCTCCCCAGCGATTGGTGGCGGGTCCTTATATTTATGTACGTCAACCTCTCTGCCTCTCTGCCTCTCAGCGGACCTTCTCACCTTATAAGCGTATAGTTGACGAGCGAGGATTCGTATCAAATTGCGATCATGGGGGTACAAGGGCTGCGAGTCGAGATTGTGTGTGACAGTCCCCCACCACCAGATGAACCTCCGTGAGTATTGTGACAATGTGCAGCTGTTCTAGCGCTGACTTTTCTTTCGCGTCAAGTCCGCCCCCGTGAGTCCGTTCACATGGATCGAACGATTTGAACATCTCGCTGATTGCGACGCAGACCACCACCTGTGCTCGAGATGCCCGGTACGTTCAGCCTAGAGCTCTCGCCCGGGCAGACAGTGGCGCTGGACACCACGATCACCTCCGACGAGCTGGATATGGCACGGATGGAAGATGGAACAACTGTCGACGGTTCGTTCTGGGGCAAGCTCGATATTGTGCACGACGGGGACGTGCACAAGTTAGAGTTTTCGGGGACGCGGATCCAGAACACCGAAAACGTATCGACGGATCTCATCGTTGATTCGCGGGTCATCAACAAGTTAGCCGTGGTGGCTCAGCCCGCCTCTGCCAAGTGTCATCTCAGCATCCTAGCCCCCGCACAACAGTATGCGGATGTCTTCCTTACCTTCTCTCCCCTCTGGAAGATGGGCGTGAGTTGGCCGCCCACTGAGCCCGTCCCTGATAACCCGCACAAGGTGAAGTGGTTTTTGCGCGTCCACCCGGGTGGTGCCGTCGAGCACTTCGAGTCGGAGATGACTGCGACGTCGCTCTACTATGAGGCGATGTAAGTGGGATGTTTGGCTGATCCCTGATTCTAAATTGGAACTTATGGATCTACAGACCCGAGCCTGGCATGCTGGATCCCCAAGAGTTCATAGCTCCTCGAAACGGGTTCGCGATGTCCTTCCGCGACTTCGTCCCGCATCTTATACGCGTTCTCGATCAACTCGGAATGTCCCTCTTTGCTCGGACATCATTTATCAAGTATGTCATAGCATCATCTCATTGGCACCAGGATTGAACCCAGTCTCGTAGCAACAACATGGCCGCCTTCTCTGCGCACCGCAACATTGCCTACCGGTTTATGGCTCCTAGCAAAATCGCTGCCGCGATCGACATCTCCGTCACGGTTGAGAACTGCGTTTTCACGCGATTGTTCCTTATGTTCCGCGGCATCACCGACGACGAGCTTGGTCTCTTCAGCGGTGCTGGTGAGAAGGAGGCAAATGCGATGAACTGGCGCGAGATTGTGGGTTGGTCCGAGCTGAGCAAGGACACGACCCACTTCCGCGTCTTGGAAACCTCTGTGCTCGAGGTGACATAGAGTCATTGCACAACCTCAGAGACCTTGTTGGTCACTTCTCCACCTGTGCGGCTCCCTGTTGTGTTTTGCCTTCGCGATATCCTCTTCTTTCCGTCTCCATGTTGATACCTATCACATCACAATGCTTCCATATCATCATCATCACAGTGCTTCCGAGTTCCCTACGGTTTTGTGCTCCTGCTCCCCTGGTCTCGTCGATGTAGTCTTATCGCTCAATTAGTGTTGTATCCTGCGCGCGCGCGCCGTTCCTACCTCACGACTTCCCCTCCCCATCACCGGATTCCTTCTACCCCCGCTAATTCTACCCACTGATGACCGGAATACCTTACTGCTTCCCTCTCGGACAGTCTCTGCCCTGCTTGCTGTCTTCGCTGTCGTTGTAGTTCATGATCATGACCTTGTAGCCGTGACACATCTCCCCTTTATCTCATGTCGAATACTTCTGCCCTTCACGGTCTCTGTACTGAGTACATACATAATGCATACTTTACGACTCTGCGCACGAAAATGGCTGACGATCTGAGCACGATCGCATAAGAGCAAAGCGGTGTTAGGGGAAAGGAAGCTGGCGGCAAAAGCAGAATTCTGGGAGAGATGCATCCGGTCGGCTAGGGCGTGATCAATGTCATGGAATCGCGTCGACCATCGCCAACTGCTTCTAGCACTCCTACCCTCACCTCCGCCACCGCTGCCCCTCCCCTTCGCCCTCCGCCCCCCCGCCCACTGCACATCTGTCCAACTCAGATAGCAAGCGATGAGTGCCGCAGGCCCGTCAGAATCCGACTTCATCCAGTACGGGTGCGTGCGTCCCCGCTCCTCCACTGATCGACGCGTGCCCGGACGCGCTCCGGGTTCTGGTATCAGCCTAACGGGGCGTGTGTGTGTGTATGTACAGGGAAGAGCGATCCAGAGGCTCGCACCACTCTATCGCCAGATCGCACACCCCACTGTCGCATCAGGGCCAAGAGGCGAGCGACAACTACTACGACGACGAGGAGGACGTGTTCGAGGAGTACATGCACGAGCGTCTGCCGTCCGAGCCCGCACGGCTGGACCTGGACCTGCCAGAGTCCAACCTTGACCTGACGATGACGTTTGAATCGATTCTCGAGAAAGGACAACAGGAAGAACAGGCCCCCGAGTGCGTCTCCCCCCTTGGTTATCGTTCCCCTCAATGAGGCAGCCCCCGGCTGTTGTGTGCCTCGGGCGCGACTCAGGATATGGGCGCTTATTCGAGACCGCGCTGCCTGCTGGTGCTGTGGACTGGGCGCTGACATTTATTCTGATATGCAGGATGGACCGCGTCCAAAAGAGACAGAGCAATGTTATGAAGCTTGCGGAGCAGAACGAGAAGCTGAAAGAGGAGCTGCGTGCGATGACGGAGCGGTTGGAGGCGGCAGAGCGCAGGCAGAAGGACCTGGAGTCGCGCGCACAGCGACGGTCGGGGGAGGGCGGCGCGCACTGATGGTGTAGTACTGTGCGCAATTGACACTCTGACACACAGTGGATGGCTCGATGGCTGGGGACGTCAGAGTCGGATCCCCGGATAGTTTGGAAGTAATGTCTGGTGTAATGGCTGCGAAGGTGGATGGGAGGTTGTGTACTTGTACAGATGATACCAGACAGCACTAGCAAGTTGCAAAGAGCACTGTACGGGGAATGAGGTCGCACCTGCAGCTGCAGCTGGGCAAGCGGTCTAAGCGGAGGCTGTTCCGGGGACGGTAGAGGTAAAGTTTACACTGTGCGAGAAAATCGATGGTGGATAAGATGTTAGTGCTCGTGCGGAGGAGGAGCAGCTGCTCTCAGGCTGGACCGGAGACGTGATGGTGCCCGGGTCCCTCGATCGAGAACGCTGCGCCCCAAGATCTGCAAGCTCCACGTCCCCGCCTTTTATAGCGACGCGTCTCGTCAACTCGTTCCCTCGCCACCTTTTCCTCTTCGCGCTGCTGCCCTCGTCTTCCGACCCGGCTTTCCGTATATATATCGCCCCATCTTATCATCGCAATCCTCAACCTAACCCCCACCTTCGACCCCAACCGCCATGTCGCGTCGCACCTCTGAGCTCGCAAGCCCGACCGCTTTCCGCCGTCCGTCCGTGCTCGACTCGCCCACCTCCATCTCCAGGCGGCAGTCGGCCGTGTCCTCCCGCCGCCCCTCCATCGACCCCTCCAGGCTGGTACCCATGGACAAGTGAGTGCGCGCTACAGCTATCTACCGAACTCTCTCCTTGATCGAGTTTTGACGTTCGCGCTAGGGTCTCGCATATCGGAGGAACGGACAACTTCAACGTGGTCTTCGTCGGCGCGGGCAACATCATGTTCGGTACGTCCTCGCGGTGCCCCCTCGTGTCGTGTCGCGTTGCGCGCGCAGGCTATGTAATTGACGCCTATGTGCGTCATCGCAGGTTCGGACGAGGGCCCCTGGAACCATTCCTTCCGTTTCGAACAGTAAGCCTCTTCTCTATATCCCCCGACCGCCTGTGTGTTCACCTTTTCTGCAGCAAGCTCGGTCCTCGTCTCAAGGTCGTGGCGCTGATAGACCCAGCCATCGACCGTGCGACGGCCGTGCTCCAGAAAAAGTGCGAGACCTTCGTACGTTCCGCGTATGAGAACACGCGCGTCTTCAAGACGCTCGAGGACTTCGTCCGGAACATGTCTCCCAAGGACATGCCCCGCGCGGTTATCGTTGGCTCGCCCCCGATGTTCCGCGGCACCCTCCAGCAAGGGCGCGACATAGAGGCGCAGATCATGAAGTTCTTCCCCGGCGTCGCCATGTTCATCGAGAAGCCCGCCGCGACCGGCCCTGCGAGCGAGCTTCCCGAGGCGTTCGCTGTGGCGAAAGCGATCAGTGACAGTAACACGATTTGCTCGGTTGGGTACATGCTGCGCTACCTGCGCGCGGTTCAGATGATGAAGCAGATCATCAACGAGAACAACCTGACGGTCATGGCCACGATTGCGCGGTACGCGTGCGCGTACGAGGCCATCGCAAAGCCCGACTGGTGGGACAAGTCCAAGAGCGCCGGTCCGATCATCGAGCAGGGCACCCACTTCTGCGACCTTTCGCGCTACTTTGGGGGTGAAGTCGACATGTCATCCGTCAGTGCACACTCGCTCGAGTGGGACGAGAATGCGGGTCAACTATCAAAGATGACGGTGGACGAGACTGCCATCCCGCCGGAAAACAGAGTTCCGCGTGTCACGGCAGCTACGTGGTGCGTACATTGATAGCGCGTCGAGCACGGTTTTCAGTCTGACTTTCGATGCGTCTACAGGAAATACGACAGCGGCGCGGTTGGGAGCTTCACCCACCTTGTTGCTCTGCAGGGTCACGACTATAGCTGTGAACTGGAGGTGTACGCTGACGGTTACCAATTGAAGTAAGCATCAATCCGTTGACCCAAGGCAGCAAGGATGTTCACTAACGTCTGCATAGGCTTGTGAACCCATATGTCCAGCCCGTCCTCCACATCCGCAGGCCTGGTAGCGATAATGAGGAGACGCACCGGTTCCCCGACGATGATCCCTTCTTCTCTGAGGTAAAGACGCGTCTAATATCCATAGCGAGACGTGTCTGATAATACGGTGCATCAGATCTCCGTCTTGATCGACAACATCGAGGATATCGAGGAAGACCCGGAGACCGCGCAAATCCTAAGCTCGTTCGAAGGTTTGTTCTGTGTATGAACCCTTCGATCAAACAGGACTTGACACCACGTTCGTGATCGTAGATGCCTGCAAGACATACGAGCTGACTTGGGCGATTCGCCTCGCCGCGGAGCGCAATCGCAAGGTTACGAAGGGCGCAGAGGCTGCACCGACTGCCCCTCCTGCTCCCACTGCGGCCTAGAAGAACTCAGGACCAGATACGAACATCGCGAGGACATAGACATTGCCTGAGATGAACAACTGTGGTGTATGATTGTGGCAGATTGTATAAACTGTAAGAAAGACAAGTGGATGAGGACAGTGTGCATTGCGGACAAGTGCGGGTCACGGTTCTAGACAGCGTCGAAAGCGGGATATCCGTACAAATACAGGCAAGATGATGGGTCGGACACAAGGTTCAGGATCTACATGCATTCTTGCAATGATTCTGCCGGAGCAGATCTGGAATCCTGCCTCTTAGCTGGACGAGACTCTGTAGCGTCAATGTCTGGCTCGCCCGCCTCATAGTCGCCATGCTTGCGCTTTGTGGCTGCTCCACTGTCGGCGGCGGCGGCAGCTCGTTCAGCTCTGAGCTTGTGGTCGTCAACCTTTTCGAGAAAGAAGATGCGGAGGTGGTCGCTGAGCTTGGACATCATCTTGTACGGTCTGTCGCAATGCGGGCATGTCATGTCCTCCTTTAAGAGCTTCTCATACGCTTTCTTATCGATGTTGGACTTCTGTATTGAGCGTCAGCCCGCGCTTCCGATACCCGGCCCATGCACTGGCAAGGGTGAGAGCGCGATCATGACGCACCATAGCAAACCAGGTCGGCTCGACATCAGGATCAAACCACGAGAGCACCTCGTCCAGGTGCAAGAAGAACCCGAGCTTCGGGTGGAAAGAATTGAGATGCTTCTTTGACTTCATATGTGTCCCGCGAAACTCGGTGGACATGATGTGCAGATGGAGATGGCTGGGGGCGGAGGGGGTTGGCGCACAACTCAATCAGCCAAATGGGTTCAGCGGGTCAGCCGGCAACGGAAAGCGGATCCAAGGGGAAGAAACGAACACATAACAAAGAAGACAAAGGGGAAACAAAAACGGCACACACTGGAGGTGCTTGAGCGGAACGGGGACGTACTCCATTGAGGGCACGGCGTGGAAGCCCATCTGCACGTCCCACTTGAAGCCGTACTGCCGGACCATCTCCGCCTCGACGTGCGCCTTGACGTCGAGCGCGTCGCGCCTGATGCCGCGGCGACGTCGCGCAGGTCCGCGGGGCGCAGCGGGGGGCGGACGAGCGGGAGGAGGAGGAAGTGGAAGTGCGCTTTGGGGAACTTGTCGAAGATCGTGAGCGAGAAGTCGGTGTGGCAGAACCGGATGGTCGGGGGGAGCGTCGTCGGGTCGATGCGGTCGGCGTACGTGCGCAAGATGGTTAGTCGCGCCGCGGCCATCGCAGATGAGGTTAATGCCATGGTTATATATGTGGTAGTGTTCAAACGCTTTGAAGGTCGTCGTGGACTCGGGGAAATTAGGTGGATGTTCGGACCGGATGCCGGTCTAGTAGACGGGAAACAATTTTATGGTTGATAATATTAATATTGTTGTTGATGCCCAATCGGTGTCCTTCGTCGGTTCGGATTTCGAAAGGCACATCCATGGTTTTGTGACATATACATGAAGCGTAGCTCATGACATACATACAGACGTTTTGTTACGCGGTACTCATAACTCAAGCTCCGATGCCTGTACTCCCCTAACCATGTAGGGATCCGTGGCATGAACGATAAGCCCAAACCTGCTTTGCTTCTGATACCACTCGGATGCCGCTATTCTATGAGTGTGACCAGATGTACTGTGGACGTGTGTGGAGGCAAAACATCGCTTGCACTCACCCGCACTCGCCTTCAACAGAGTTTCCTCACCTATCCTGACCCGGCTGATTTGGCATTCCAAGAGATTGGCCCCGGCGCATGAAGGACGACCGAGTGGTATAGATGTGTCGAGTTTTGTCTTGAGCAATTCAACCCGAGTCAACTTTGTAGACCTGCGACTACTGGATGGCCACCTAGAAGAACTCCGTGTCTAACTGTTGTGTGAGCTCGTGATCCGATGTTGAGATGCTGGTTACACATGGTTGGAAGGCGGGGGCTGGCTGAGTGGCCAAAGGACTCTGGTGCCAGAGGATTTTGGTGGGGAACCAAAGGCAAACGTGGTGAAGAGCCAAACGGCTGAGAAGGATGACAACAAAGATCTCGAAAAGGAGGCGGACTACATACCGCCACGGACCTGCGAGATTGTTGATGTCTAGGATAGAGACACCAGAGAGTCGGCGCAGGCGGTGGATAGGGTTTCCGAGACATGCGAATTCATAGTTTGAGTGTTATACGAGATGGTGTTGACGACTGGGTCGTGTAGGATTGACAACGGGGTGTGACTGAGAGACCATGGGAGAGGCTGCCGTTGAAGAGCGTAGTGTAGAGGGAGAAAAGTCGAGAAAACAGTTGCAGACTGTCGAGAAAAGTAGCCCGCACGGGTTGTGAACAGACAAGTGGTTGGGGGAAGATAGCAAGCTGCGATTGGCGAGAGAAAGGGCGAACGGGAGCCTGAGCCCTTCAAGTTCGATCGCGGACCGGCTCAATCGTGGGCGCGCGGAGCTTGGCTGCAACCTGGCTCCGACTCCCTCACCTTGGATCCATTCGTCGTCCCACGCCTTCTCTCGCGTCCTGTTGCCCTTTCGCTGTTGATACTTCATGCACGCATACTTGGCTCCCTTGATAACTCTCTGATCGCCGCTCTGGTCTAGGATCGCTGTCGGTCACAAATTTGCGGTTGGAAAAATCTGCCAGGACATCGAGTCGTCCCTCCTGGACTCTGCTATCTTCTCGTCGGCAGCTTGAAGACGTCCTTGTCTTCCTCGGGCCAGTCACACATATTGACGGCGGCATCGCAAGCCCAACATAACTGACCGGTCACTACGGACCAAGCAGTCATGCTGGTCTGTACGAGCCTAGCCATTCCAGCGTCGTCTCGAACACAACTCATGCTCACGACTCATCTTTCAATATATCCTGAGTCGTGAAAGCGACTCGTGGTATATGCGGGCTTGCGCAGTTCACGATCTGCTCGGTACGTCCTACGAAAGTCCTTCTTTTGATGACATTGTCGGTCTGTTGTCGTGCACATCTTGAGGCCATACGCATGCTTCTTCGTCAGCACGTCTCTGGACTGGTGCGCAGGGTCCTGTGTCGCACGTTTTAGCCCGATATGTCGGTTCAACCTTGAGTCCATCTTGGTTTTATGGAGCACACAAATGTCTTGAGGCACTCCGCCGGTTCACATTATGATCACAACGAACTTCAGTATTGCTGTCGCTCTTGCATGAGGGTGGTGGAAGTGGTTACAGACTCACCCTGCTCATCGCCCCCGCTTTTGACTCGTTGACGCCTCGTGACTCCGGTCACGTGTGATGTGACTTCCGTTCTGGACTAGAATGGATAGTCTCATCCTGCCTGGCCGGAGGAGCTCTAGAGGACAAGATTGGAACGCACCGACGGCGCAGGGTATATCTCTTGGAATCGTGTGGGCAGCTATGGAGCAGGTTCAATCTGTAAGAGGTTTGTGCGGTCGTGTCAAGGCAAGTTAGATTGGAGCAAATGTCATTGAACCATCCCTCTCCTTTGCTTCTTGCCAGCAAAACTCCGGTCAGGACGTTTCTAGTGCATTATTAGGTCGATAAGGATGGTCTGGCTTTGACGAGTGGCGTAATATGACCCATTCTCACCGGGCTAGTGCATAGGAACAACCTACCGCACGTTTGTGTCAGATCTGCTGTCTCGTTCGCTTTTCCTTACTCTTGGTGCAGCAGATAATCCCCAGCCACCACGCTAGACGACCTACAGTTGGTTTGCGGAGTATTGTGATCGGCGGGAGAGACGACTATCAACGTTCGCGGAAGTATATCGCGCTGTCGAAAGGACAAGATCGGGAGTGGGCGGCCCAACGTGTTGGTTCTGGGGTGGCGACTCTAATAGTATCAACCGAGCAGGTGCGCATCCCCAGGGTCGCCCATTTGACGCATTGCTCCCCGAATCTGCCTTTTATGAGGACCGTGGGCTCGTTGATCTTTCGTCTCCTCTTCTTTTTCTCCTTCTTTTTCTCCTTCTCTCAACCCCTCCTCATCCTCTCCCACCCCTCTCTGCCACTCGTTCAAAAGTCCAGCGTCTTCCACTTTCTTGAAACCCGCGCACAGGTCTCGCTCTTGTAGTTCGTACTACAGCAGCACCCTGTCCCTCCGTAGCTGACCCTAATCAATGCCTATGTGGCGATTCGACCCACCATATCCCTCCTTCACGCTCGTGATGACCAAAGTTCAAGCCCACAACTTCGACCTTTCCCGTTTGCCTGCGTATCGCTCGAGTTTCTTGGAACGATTCCACCCTTATGCCAGAGCCACTTCTCGTCATGCTCAGGATCGTCTGATGGTGCGTATCCTGAGACGGTTTGACGGACCCCCCTCTCACTTCCAGTGAGCAGAACACGGTTGACTATCGGGAACAGCAACGCCCCATCGTTGAAGCACCTGTACCCGAGACAGTGAGTTTTTTGTCTCTCTGCATAAACTTCCCCCATAACCGTCTATAACGATGTAGTGTGCGCCGGAGATGCGTTGCAAAGAAGTTTTCGACCACGACACGTCTCCTGCAGGTGAGCTACCGGTGGTTGGTGTGGAGCAAGATGGAGAGGTTCCTGCTGGTGAACGTCTGGGCCGCACCAAGCTCGCAGTCGCGCTATCGGTGAGTTTCTGCCGCGCTCTTCATCCAGCCCGCTGTCACTAGGTACTTATACCTGCGCCAGGCGTTGATCGAGGCTCTCCGTCTCAAGTACCTGACCAAGGAAGCCGTCCGCGACTTCCTCAAACCCGAGCGAGCTGAGCAGAAGTAGTAGAACGAAAATGGGCCACTGTTGTGCCACCACGTCCTCGCAGCCAAAAAAAAAGCACCCATCGCAATACGTCCCTCAACACCCCCACTCGTCCAAGTGAAGATCCCGTACATAGTATCTGCCCCGCATCCGTTCCGCTTGATTGCGTAGTCGTAGTCCCGTCAGCCTCCCCACTTGCTTTTTGGCTGTTGTGATACTGTATATATAGCTCGCTCATTCGTCGTTGCTGCTTTGGGCTTGGTCTCAATAGTTACAATACTCTTCCGTCGAGAACCACATGCGTCGTTTACTTGTGTATATTAACCCCTTCCGTCTGTTTTGATGTTCTTGCTTCATGTACATAGTAAGTACCTTTCTCTCTCCGTGTCCTGAGCCTCCCTTACAGTACCTTGTCGTCTTGTCATACCTTCAGGATATATTAGTCACACTTAGACTCTGCATGCGCAGTCATATATGACATGCAGTTGGTACTGGTGCGCCAGTAGTACTCAGCAGCTTGCAGCATCGTGCAGTGGAGCCATTTAGATCAGTGCAAGTGACAAACCACATTCGAGACTGTGTTTCTTGCTGTACTCCACGAGCAACGTCAGGCATGAATGTGCGTAGTCGAGACTCGGTTACTCGATGAGCAGTAACGTATTACACTCATCGTAGCGCTAGTCTGCATACATCTCGTCCCAGCCGTCGTCGTTGGACGCTGGTCTCGTGGGATCCAACCCCACCATCCCACCTGTCCCACTGACCGGCGAAGAACCCCGTTGTGCACCTTCGACTCCTGCAGCGGGAGTCTTCGCCATAGTCGCCGTGGCTTCCGCCGCGTTGGCTCTCGCCTCGGATCCGTCGCCCATCTCCAAGTCCCCGACGGCGTCCCACATATCTTCGTCCCCGTTTACGTCCACCGCCGGCTTGGTCCGTCTTGGGGCTACGGATTCGCGGTCTGGCGGCACCCAGGGCTCGTCCGGGAGGTCGACCCTCATCTCGTCCCACATCGCATCGTCCTCGTCCATTGGGCCGCCGGGAGTCCGCGAGGCGGACGTCTGTAACGGACCTGGACCGCGGGTCAATTCTTGCACCCGAGCAGCCTCTTCTTCGGCGATCATCGCGTCGATGTCGAAGTCGTCTTCGAGGGCGCCTGCCTCGGACGCGGAGGAGGGGGGGAGTGAGGGGTGCCGGGAGGGTGCCGGGGATGACCGCTCGTCCTCTGTCGCGACGGGGATGTCGGATGGGCGCGCGACGTTGTCGTTGTCGTTGTCGTTGTCGCTGTCTGAGCGGTCTGGGTCATCGGGAACGGGGATCTTGCGTCCATTGATGAGTCCTTTATCCTCATCTCGCCAGACACTGAGCGCAACCTAGACATGAAGGTCAGTCGGCGCGGGTCGCCAAAGGTAGCAGAGGTCGATGCGGGTGCTCACATGCAGACGTTTTGTGTGGCAGAGCCTCTCAACGCGTTGAACTGTGTCTATAAACTGGGTCCTGGGGTACATGTTGTGTCCCCAGAATTGATAGACGTTCAACAGTCTGCTCAGGTCGGATAGCTGGGGGTGGAGTTCAGCTGTGACGTTCGTACACAGGTGCTATATAGAAATACCTCGTGGCCCTTTCCCCTTGGCTTGAAGTGCTTTGCCTGCTTGATCAGAGCAGGGAAGCCGTCTGGCCCTACAAGCCTGCCCTCGTCCAAAACAGGCCGCCTCTTTCTGGTGGTGACCTCCCTCCCTTTCTTGCCAGCCTTGTCTTTCCCACCCTCCGTTCCTTCTCCAGTGTCTCTCGGCGGCGAGCTGCTAGGCAGAATCTGATGTGGGGTAAGTGCGATCTGCGCGTCTGCCTGCCGCTTCAGGGCGTCGACATCAAGAGACGGTGCGAGCTGCTTGAATGTAGTCTCTGGATCTTCGTCGAGGTCGTCCCAGAAGGCATCTATGTCGGGTTTCGAGGAGCCAGGCTTGGACGCGTAGCGTGCACCGTTGGAGGTCTGCGCCTCATTCTCTGAGTCGGAGTCAAGGAATAACTTGGTGGCTCGTGCGCGCGCGGTAGATCGCTTTGAGTTATTTGGTAGGTCGTCGTCGTCGTTGTCGTTCACAGGTATTAGTACAGGGTCTGAGCGAAAGGCAGTTCGTTGTCGTTCACAGGTATTAATACAGGGTCTGAGCGGGAGGCAGCTTCAGCAGGGGTGTCCCAGATGTCGGCGAGGGAAGTCATGGTTGGTGCGAATACCTGGTGGTGGTACTACTAGAACTTGGCGCGTACAGACGCGTCCCCCAGACGCGTCATGTCACATGTGACACGCACCTTCGAGTGAGCGTGACGATTGAGGCCGATACAAGCGATATCCAAGCTTGTCCTGGTTCACACCATTTGAGTTTGAACGTTAACTTTAGACCATGTCTTCGCAAGCACCTCCAAACGATCTCCCTGAGCCGGATGTTGAAGAAGGCATCAAGTACTGGCAGTCCCAGCCTGCAAATTACGACGGCGTCCTCGGTATGCCTCTCGCCCACGACCATATCCTCCGAGAGTGATTGTCATCTGTAGGCGGCTTTGGCAACGGGGTGTGTCCCAGTCATTCTTCATGAGGCACACCTTCGCTGAGTGCAAACCTAATATGGCAGTCACTTCCTAGGGTCGATGCACTGGGATCCCGCCAATTCCTTCTCTATCTCCTCCCGGAACTCTCCACCGTCCCTTCAGCCATCCGTCCTCTGCAATCATCGCAGGATCTTACGAAGCGACGCACCCGCGCGCTGGATGTTGGCGCAGGTGTTGGCCGCGTTACGGCGGATGTCCTCCTCCACCTCTTCTCCGACATCGTCCTCGTCGAGCCCGTTGAACCGTTCATCACCGAGGCTATACGACGAGGCAAGGCGAGCGAGGCACTGTCCTCTGATCCTGCTCTTGCGTCAGTGACAGAAGGTCACGAACTCGAGATCGTTCCGTGGAAGGGCATTTGCAATAAGACGAAAAGCGTCACCTTCATCCAAGCCACTCTGCAGGACCTCGACCCGATCCACCCTGCTGCGGGGAACCCGAAGACGAAGGTGCTCAGCCGTATAGGATATGTGCCTACCTCCGATGACCTCGAAGACAAGTTCGATGTCATCTGGTGTCAGTGGTGCTTGGGGGCGATGAGTGATCCAGATCTTGTTGATTTCTTCAATAAGTGCAAGATGGCCCTCCGAGACCCTGCGAAGGGGTTCATTGTTGTGAAGGAGAACACGTGCTCGGAGGACGGGGGTCCGCGCGCAGTGTTTGACGAGAGTGACTCAAGCCTGACACGGTGCGTGTGTGCTATTAGTCGCTGTGTGGGTCCAGTCTCTGATGATAGTGTCCTTCGCAAATGCCAAAGATCCGACCTGGCTTGGAGGCAATGCTTCGCAGACGCCGGCCTGAAGCTCATCCATGAACAGACTCAGCAGGGCTTCCCGGATGGGCTTTACCCTGTCAAAATGTACGTGATGCATCCTTGCATACCCATCTTGCCTGACTTTCGTACAGGTACGCTCTGAGGTAGAGGAACGCAGAGTGTAGATCGCGCTTTCGGCTATCATGTACCTGATCTTAGCCAATCTTCGACCTCAGAACCTATAAATGAGACGCGCTATCGCATATCGGTATACGTGAGGACGAAGCGGCCAGGTCGCGCCAAACCTTACTCGACACTGAAGGTGTAGACGTTGTGGAACCAGCCATATATGTAGTTCCTCAGAAAGCACCTTATACCATTCACATCGAGCATTCTGACCACTCCTGACCGTAGTCGACATATACAGTCAGAAAGTCCACCGCCAAGCGTCTCAACCACTAATGATCATTTCAGGAATACTGTACTGGCAGTGCAAGCTACTGGGTTTCATCGGTGGTGAGTGCGAGAGAGTGTACTGGCAGTGCAAGCTACTGCGGTTTCATCGGCGGTGAGTGCGAGAGAGCTTCATAACGTCAGTCCGCGTTGGTCTGAAACGAGAAGTGCAGGAAGACGATGGCATCTGTCCGACTGTCCCGAGGCACAGCGCCGGGTCTCTTTCCCCGATTTGCCAGTGCAGTGCCATCCAATTTAATGGTTACCTCGAACACGTGGAAAATCAACAGCGAGAACGGAAGGCTGTTCTTGACTGTTCTTGACCGGGTCCATCGATCGAGTCTCTCGCTTATGCGCGCGACTTACACTTGCTCACTGACATCGCCTTCATCTCTGTGGACCATTCCCCCCGTCGACGTCCGCACCGTGGAGGCTTGGGGTTAGAGCCTTGCAGCCGGGCTGGCGGCGACGGAGAAGCCCCGTTTTTCTGCCTTCAACGTTCCGACGTCAAGTGAGCTCTGGCATGAGAAACAGTCAATATCCCCGCAGTGGCTGGGGCTTCGCTTGTGATTCGTCGTCTTTGTGGTGTATATATACTCGTTGCTACCCACTGCGGTGTCTCTCGCTAGCTCCTGCATCATGCTGCCATTGAATGGCTCGGACTCGGATCCCCACCGGTGGGCGGTCGTACTCGCGGAGCTGGAGGAGGCGGCGGAGGACAAGTGAGTGTCGCAACACCTCTCATACGCACGCCCGACCTGGCAGAGCTGAGAACGATTTGCATCTCACAGCCAGTACATGCAATACACTTATGTGGCAGCCTTGAGTGCGTCGTAGGCGTCCGGGTCTGCTGTGTCGCATACGTAACGCTGACTAGCAATCAGCGGTCTTGGTTTTCGAGTACATCTTCACGATCGATTGTGAAGTCTACTACGCCTGGGGCCGCAAACTGACATGGGCAAGGACCATGTTCTTTCTCAACCGATACTTCTTCCTCCTCCAGACCATAGCTGGTGTGGCGAGTGCATTCCTTTCCCCGACGTTCTTTGTACGTGCATATCTCGACGGCTCTCATGGGGACCCGACTGCTGATATTTCCCTCAAGAGGCAAGTCTCTAACAAGCCATGTCCGCGCACTCGCAGGGGGTGTTCATGATTGGTGTCGTGGGATTGTTGCAGTTGCATCTTCCTCACAAGGCTCATGGAAACGACCACGGTCATACTGTATGTGGTCTGGGCGAGTGAGCGCATCCACCCCCTGATGACCCCTTGCCGCTCACCACTCTACTACAATTTGCTTATCACACAGTCTTCTCATTGCCGCTCACCACTCTACTACGATTTGCATATCACACAGTCTTCTCGGGCCTGCGGGTCTTCGCGATCAGCAGATTCAACAAGGCCGTCGCATCGCTCGTCGGCCTCCTCGCACTGGTCCCCGTCGTGACGAACATCGTTCGACTTCCTGCCGTCCCATCTCACCAAGTACACCGTGCTGACCCGCACACCACACACGCAGACATTCGACGCGTACACGCAAGTGCGCATCCTCCCCGCGCCGGGGGCCGTGACCATCTGCTTTCCGCTCCAGCACCTCGGCTTCGACGACATCCTGAGGTGAGTCCCGCGTATGCGTACGCGTGCTCGAGGTCGGGTCTCTCACGGTGCTGACTCTCCCTCCTCCAACTAATAGCTGTAAGGATCTCCCCCTCGAGCGTCTTTGATCGCCATGCGCAGTGATACTGAACAGCGTCCCAGTGGAAGTGCTCACGCGCATCTCGCTCATCCTCTCCGAGGCGACCGTCATCCTCGTCATCGCCGTGCAGGCGTGGATCGCCTATCGCAAGCAACGCAGGCTGCTGTCCCTCACGTCTCTCATCCTCCGCGAGGAGCTCCTCTACTTCCTGTGCGTCTCATCCTCTTCGCAACTTCGCGTCGTCGTCGTCTCGTTGTCGTTGTCGTTTCAGACCTGAGCGCTGAGCGCTGAGCGCGGACACGGACACGGACATCTCGGGACACGGTGACCGCACCATGATAGTAACTGACAACTGATAACTGCCACTGCCACTGACACTGGACACACACAGCGCCCGCCTGCTCCTCGACGTGCTCTACCTAGCGACCGCGATCCTGCCCTCCCAAGACGCGCCGCTGCTCGTCCGCCTCTTCTTCGACGCGTGAGCATCCCTCGTCTCGTTTTCCGGTGTTTTTTCTTTTCTTTTTCGGCCGTGCCGCGCGATGCTCAGCCCCCCCCCCCTCCCCCTTCTCGTCTTTCTTTTTGCAGCGTGCCGCCCATCTTGATCTCGCGATTCTACTTCAACCTGGACGACTGGGATCGCGCAACCGAAGGTAGCTGAGCAGGAGGAGTGCCGCTCCGGGGGGAGGGGGCAGGGAGGGGGAGCGGTGTGCTGGGGTTCGCCCGGGACACAATATATGAACGGGTCCGGATCAGAGGTGTTGTGTTGGCCCGCGGATGAACTCTCGGACGCTCGGGCTCGAAGACTTGAAAGGGCACATGATGTACGTGTAGCATGAGATCATCCATTAAGAGACTAGCAAGGCTCTACGACTACAGCGGGGGAAGGAGAAACGGAAACGTGTGCGTGATATGGCAGAAGCGTGTGTGTATGCAAATGCAAAAGGCGTCGTATCGAGAAGCAGTGTCGTTGAAGACTTCCGGGGCAGTGTATGCCGGAGAGCACGGATCGGAGAGGAAAGCAAGGTGTGACCACACGATGTGTGCGAGCGCACGGGCGAGACGGGAATAAGGGCAAGGGCCAAGCACCATCACGAAAACGGCACACGGTGCTCAGGCGGGGATCTTCGCCTTCTCCCTGAGTTCTGGCTCCCGACGGGCCAGGACGGCCTCGGAAAGGCTGGTGCGGCGCTTCACTTCGAGCCGCTCCTTGACGGCGGGGAAGTGAGCGCGGATGACGCCCTCCAGCTGCGGCCAGATCTCGTCTGATGTGCGCCCGGCGAGCGAGACGAGCTTGGTCGACGACGGCGCATGGGTCGAGGCTTGTGCGCTGTAGTACGCGAGGAGCGGAGACGTAGACGCGTAGAACTGCTCCAGACGGCGCGCGAAGATTTCCTGGGGAGGACAGACAGTCAGGCGTCGGAGGGCTGCGAAGGGAGAACTTGGATGGGATGGAAGGTGTCGGGCGGGACGTACGGGATTATCGTCGGGCCGCTTCGTCAGAGGCTCCCCTGTCTCGTCGTCGTGGCCCGCAATCTTTGGGGGATTGTAAGAGAGGTTGTACACGCGCCCGGAGGGCAGGTGCACCCATCGGTCTGAGATGCGACCCAAGATCACGTCATCTGGGACATCCAGGTTGACGACGAGGCTCATGGGCGTTCCCTTTCGTCTGGATGGGGGCACGATGTTGAGAATTTCGGTCGAGATCATGGGACGGATGTATGGCTTACGAGAGGTGTTCGTCGAGGAGCTGTCCCTGACCAAGGGTGCGCGGGAAGCCGTCCAATATCCAGTGCTGGGTCCACCCGCGTTAGCATGCCAGGGTACATACGATGAGATGTGCGATGCTCACCCGATTATGCAGCATATCTAGTTTACTCGTGACGACCTTGAGCATGATGTCGTCAGGAAGGAGCCTGCCTGACGCGACGATCTCCTCGGCGAGCACGCCCACCTCGGTCCTTCATGCGAAGCAGCAACGTTCAACACCCTAGCGAGCAAGCCGGATGCATAAAGCATGCATATGAACGACGTACTTTTCTGCAATATGCTGCCGAAGCAGGTCCCCAGTCGAGAGCGAGATGATCTCATACTTTTTCGTGAGCCTTGACGAGAGCGTGCCCTTGCCCGCGCCGGGCTTCCCTAAACAGAGAAATAAAAAGTGGACTGTCAGTTGTCATTCCCCCCACTCTAACACCGGATAGACTCGGGGCAGCCGACACTCCCA
>KN050082.1:59013-81647 GCA_000743315.1 Lignosus rhinocerotis TM02 | reverse complement strand
TGCACGTCTGGACTTCAGACCTGCCAAACTTGGTTCCTCTTATTGCGCCGCACGGTCTTAACAACCTGTGTCATTATGGTCGAGGATGCAAACTGCAGTACCTGGTATGCTGGAAGGGTTGGGGTCGCAAACATGACAGCTGGGAACCCGCTGAGAACGTCACCAACACCCCCAAAATGGTCATGAAATTTTACGCCAACTTCCCCAACTCCATTTGTGCATCGAGGTCATGAGGACATGACCATTAGAAGGGGGGTACTGTCATGACCCCTCCTGGGACCCCCACCATTTTCCCTTTCCTGCACAGCATGTCTAGTCTATTGTCCCTTCTTATTGTTCTTTCCCATTGTCTTCCCTTTATTGTCCCTTTCCCCTGCAGCACAGTGTTCACTCTCGCGCACCTCGGACCTTATTGTCCTTAGTGCTTATTGTTTGATGTACATATATACTGCTCCGCTGGCAGCCTGGAGACTCAGTTTTGACCTCTTGTCTCCAGGTAAGCCCCCTGTACTTCCCCTGTAGACAATCATTCAATATACCTTGTCTCCAGCCCTGACCATTGAGCCCTGCTCCACTCTTGCTGCACAGGACTCGTCGTCACCCCTGCTTGTCTCGTGAGTTTCCTTTTCCCTCGACTCTCAGTCGTGACACAGTGCTCATGGTGGGAGCATCAGGACTGTACACCCTCTCTCCACCCCCAAAATGGTCATGAAATTTTACGCCAACTTCCCCAACTCCATTTGTGCATCGAGGTCATGAGGACATGACCATTAGAAGGGGGGTACTGTCATGACCCCTCCTGGGACCCCCACCATTTTCCCTTTCCTGCACAGCATGTCTAGTCTATTGTCCCTTCTTATTGTTCTTTCCCATTGTCTTCCCTTTATTGTCCCTTTCCCCTGCAGCACAGTGTTCACTCTCGCGCACCTCGGACCTTATTGTCCTTAGTGCTTATTGTTTGATGTACATATATACTGCTCCGCTGGCAGCCTGGAGACTCAGTTTTGACCTCTTGTCTCCAGGTAAGCCCCCTGTACTTCCCCTGTAGACAATCATTCAATATACCTTGTCTCCAGCCCTGACCATTGAGCCCTGCTCCACTCTTGCTGCACAGGACTCGTCGTCACCCCTGCTTGTCTCGTGAGTTTCCTTTTCCCTCGACTCTCAGTCGTGACACAGTGCTCATGGTGGGAGCATCAGGACTGTACACCCTCTCTCCAGCCTGGAATAGCCTGGAATGCCCATGCCATGCATGCTTGCTGGTCAGCCCCAATCATACCCACCCCACAAGAAGGCCGTAAGAGTGTTAAGACTGTGCAGCACAATGAGTGACACCAAGTCCGGCGGGTCTGAAGTCTGGACGTGCGCTGCGGGGTGAAGACTTTGGTGAAGCTATTAGCAATGCGCCTGAGTTCCACCTGGAGGTCTTCTATTTGGGATGGGGGTTGGGGACGGAGTACCAGAGTTCGGGGATGGATGCCAAGACGTAGTCGAGGCAACAAGTTGATGGACTCAGAGGTGCAACGTAGGCGGAGTCACGCAGGGGCCCAAAGGCAAGGAGAGAGAAGAGGATGGATTGACGAAGGGGGACCGAGGGGACTGAGTAGATGAGTAATGAGTAAACAAGATATTTGAACTGAGGAGACTACACTGCTATGCTACGGACTTATATATGTATGTCCGGGACCGAGGTCTGGGACAGAGCATGTGGGGCAGTGCTACAGGCGTGCCGGAGAGACATTGTAAGTAAGACACTGGAATAGAGTGCAGGACGGGAAGAGTAAGACAGCGGGACAGGAAGGTGAGACAAGATAGGGGTTCACGGCATGGGAGGGTGTCTCGGGAGGAGTGAGACGAGCGACGGCGGGAACCCAAGTCTGTGGTAAAGTAGTATAGTAAGGCTAAACTAAAGTGAGAACAAGGTAGAGATAGTGTAACATAAGCAGGAAATATAAGCTGGGGTACAGAGTACGGAAACGGAGTACGGGACTCGGAGAACAGAGATGGAACGGCTGAGGGGAGCAGGGTTCGGGACTCGGGGTTCGGGGTCGAAGGTCACGATGTGGGTTACAGGCCGGCACGGATCATAACAAAGAGGCCTTGAATGAGCTGCTGCTCACCGTAAAATCTCCACCAATGGACTTTCTGTGCATGCAACCAGCCCAGTGGTTGTCATGACGTCTGTGTAGGGTGACCACCGCTGATCATTCCAGATCTACTCTTACTGAGGACCTGACGATACATGCTCTGGTGTCCACTAGTACCAGACCTTGGATGTTCATGCATCCACTCTTCACGGAACTGTGGTTATCAGTCAAGACTTCATCCGAATGTCTTCCATCACCCTGTACAGGAACCAGATGTATGTGTGAGCAATCACAGATGGTGTGCAATCACAGATGGTCACTGGGTCCCCAGGTTGCTGATCAGATGTTGCCTACTGGTATCTTGCAGATATCATGTCCCTCACATGTGGCCTCTTCCAACCTGCCAGTACCATTTTGCACAACATTCAAAATGTTACCTGAGTGTTAACTTTCACAAACCCTAAATAACATTTAGTCTTCTATTCTCACTTTATCTTAATGTTATGCCCCACAACATCAGGGGTTGCCCTCGGCGTGAGGGGCCTATCGATAGGAGAACGGCTGGAATTTGTTCGTTCATCAAGTGTGAAAGTATAGCTTACTAACAACCAGTCATTCGCTTCGACGGATCCACATCCGGAGTTCCAACTTCAGACAATGGACTATAACATAACAAAAAGCGCATCGAAAGCTGACATCCGGGAGACGTCCACAGCGTAAAGCCTAGCGAGAGTGAAGTACAAGAACGAAGAGCTCTGAAGCCTAGTGGCAAGTAGAGCCTAGCGAGACCAAGAGCCTGGAACGCAATGACGCGTGCGATTACAATCACCAATACCATCTACCACATAACATGCATCTCGTGCGTACGTGTCCGATGTCACCTCAGAGTCCGGAATATCGCATGCGAGGATAAATATAAACGGGGGGAGAGCTCAAGGGCGGACCCCGACACCGGCGCCGATTGCCTGCTCGCGTCCCCAGAACCCCCGCCTGCGCTCGACCTGCCGGGCGCGCATCCGCTGCTGCCGGAGATCACTCATCATCTCGCGGGCGACGGGGGACAGTTCTGAGCTGGACGCGCGCGATGGCGGGTCGACGAGCACACGATGGCGCTCGGGCGTCGCGAACCCAAGCATCGGGATTGACGACTCCACCCCAGGTTCCACCCTGCGGCTCGCGGGGGGCGGGCTTGGAGTGTTCTCCTTCCCGAGCGCTAACTGCTCGGGCTTGGTGGAGCGTTTCCGCTGGTGCGCGCTTGGCTTTGAGGGCAGTTCGGGGAGCTTCGACGGCACACCGTCGGCTGAGTGAGCTGAAGAGCGCGAGCTAATCCGTTTGTGCTGACGTTGGGGGATGTGGGTGAACGCTTCACGCTTGCTCGACCGCGCGTTCTCGTCTGAGCCGCGACGCTGGTGTATAGTAATAGAGGCATCGAGCTGGGGCGTGGTGTCCTCGAGCGCGTGGGGTGAGTCATTTGCGTCGCCCCTGCAGATAGAAAGGGGGCGCGGGCGTGGCCCACGAGGGATCTTAGTCGGGGGCACTTTCATGCTGTTACTGCTCGACAGCGACGAACCCGTATGGTGGATGGCAGCATGCGCTGAAGAGGACAAGGTCGTGCCGGTATAGTTCCCAGCGACTTCCTTCGACGTCGACGCAGTTATCGAATCATTCCTCTCCTCCGTTCGGTCTTGCGAGACCAGGAGGTTCAAAGAAGTAGTGGATGCCGCGAATGCGCTAGCAAGTTTGGTCATCGTGGCGGTCTGGATTTGTGCGTGAGAGTCGTGAGAGTTGGTGTCGCTTGAGGTCAGTTGGGTGGAATGACTGGTGTTGGCGGAGGGTGTCGCATTGAGGTGGTCACCGAGGGAATCATCGTTTGCATGCAAGTCGGTCAGTAGGTGTTGGGTGTCGCCAGTTGTCTCGGGAGTCAGAGTTTGAGGAATGGGAGGGAGGTCTCGCTCTTTCACGGTGAGTGTATTGCGACGGCTAAGGAACCCGAAGACTTCAGACGCGCGCTGAGGCGTCTTCGGGTCAGGAACTGGCAGTTTAGGAACTGGCGCGACCTCCACAATAGGTACGTCTTCCTCGCTGCCGCTAACTTCGACTTCCATGGAAGATATGGTAGGGTAGTTGATGCTAGAGTCCGGATCTAGCGAAGAGAGCGTAGTGTCGGCTGCGACACGTGGCGCAGAAAGAGTGTCGGAAAAGAGAGCGTCTTTAGGGGTTTCGAGGGCAGGGGAAGAAGGGGAAGAGAGAGGGGAGTCATGACCAAGTTGTTCGCTGCACACAGTCTATTGGTCAACAGCGTCATCGCGCAGCCAAAAAGGACTCACTCCAGGAAGCGTTCAGCCCAAGAAATGTCACCCTCTGTAGTGTTATTGAAGAAAGCAGGGTCGCGACCGCCGAGGAGTTGACGGAGCGTAGACCCGGAGCGCTTCACTGGTTCCCGGCCTTCTGGAGGAGCAGATATCGGAGCAGGGGAACGAGGAGAGTTCTCGAAAACAGCAGGGTCAAGGCAGCCTTTGTCGTCATACAAGTTCAAGAGCGAAGCAATCGAAGGATCACGGCGCAACTTGTATAGTCTAGAAGTGTCCTTCGGTGTGAAGTTCACCTCCTTTAAACGAGGCTGCTGTTCGTGATCGTCTTCGTCTACGTTATCTAAGCATTCGAGCTGACCAGGTTTGGGCTTCTCAATGTGCTGTAGCTGCTTGCTGCTAGGCTTTGTAGGCGAGATCGGAGGGTTCGCGAGAGGGAACTCGGTGCGCGAGTGGGTGGTACGACTATGAACTTTCACAACGTAAGTACCACTCCGTTGTAGGCCTGGAGTGGTTGCGACGGTGACAAGCGATGGGGAAGGGGACAGATTCGGGGTACCAGTGTTCAGAAGATCTTGTACAGAGTGTGCTGAGAGAGCGTTCGTTGGTCTACCGATACAGAGCAACGATGATAGGAAACTCACGAAGAGGGGGTAGAGCAGTATAGTCGATCTCGGCCATGACTGAGAACTTGGTAGACGACGAGCGTAGAAGACGATTCGCACTGGTGTCCGGGTCCTGAGCTCCCCTCTCGGCAACTATACGACCCTCGGCATCGACCCGCGCGTCAGCATTGGCTGCGTTCTGTTTCTTCTTGTTCTTCCTGTGCTTACTGCTGCCCAGAGATAGGAAGCGTTTGAATAACCCCATCGTTGTTGTCGACTTGTTGAACGTTGAGAGACGTGGTGGTTTCGTGAAGGCGGAGAGTCGTAAAGGAAACAGGGCAACCTGGGAATGCAGAAACCGAACCAGACCAAACGACGCCCAAACACGGCATGCCGGTCACAAACGACCCCCAAACACGCCATGCCGGTCACGTGTCCGCGACGGAGCTTGACAGTCACCACTGCCACACAACGCCGCCGACTTTACATCAATGACTGGCTACCTTGATATCACGACTCACAACGCCGCCGACTTTACATCGCGTGCGTCCTACCCATCCTCACTTACGGATGCCAGATATGGTACCGCACCAAAGGCATCGAACACCCTGACCAAACGATTGGACACCGCCCAGAACCTGGCACTACGATGGATCACAGGTGCGTTCCGCACCACTCCCATCGGAGCACTCCAGGCACTGGCCGGCGTTCTCCCCCTACACAATTACATACTTACTGCTCGAAACTACAGCAGTCCTACCGACTACGCACCCACACGTTACGCGCATCTCACCCGATCAAGACGCTCTTCCCCGCCAAATTCAGACCGCACCCTACCGCCCCGCACATGGCCTTCTACCCCCCCGCAACACTACATACCAGCTCATACCAGCCGCTCCGGTCTACCACTCAGGGCTGCCCCCGGCCCAATTCTTCTCCGACACCACCCACTCCTCCCCCTCCCACACCTTCTACCCTCTCTCCCCCATCTGCCGCCCTGGCAACCGCCTCATCGACACGTTCCCCGACCGCATTACGCGTCTCACCGACTACCCAAAGAAGGCGGACTCGGAGGCATTGCAACAGTGGATTACCACGGTTCTAACCCCACGAATCAATGAGGCGGCCGCAGACCCCGACACGTTACTGATCTACACGGACGGGTCCGCCTATTCCGACGGCAGCAACAGCGCAGCCGCGTTCGTGGCATCCTACCCCTCCCACAACACCCTTCACGAAGAGGCGGTCCCGACGGGACGTGGCTTTTCGTACACGGCGGAGATCTCCGCCATCCTCCTCGCCACACAGGTCGCCACCAAGCACCCACACCACACACATCCACTTCTTCACTGACTCCTCGTCAATCACAGCCGTGTTCGACGTCCGCTCAGGCCTCCCCCTCATCCTTGCCATCAACGCCCTGCTATTCGACTGGCTTGCTTCCGACCGCAGACACCGCATCACACTATCGTGGTGCCCCTCTCACTCCGAAATTCGCGGCAACGAACGCGCGGACGAGCTCGCCTCAGGGGCACTGCGCGACTCGCAACCACTTCGCATTTGCCAAACCCCAAATAACGGCAACGGCTTGGCGCACATGGTCCGCTCTCGCGTTTGACCACACTTCCCCGTCCCCTTCTCCCTCCCCCAACTACTGGGGACATTCATACATAGCCGCCCTCGCCACCACCACCTTTCTCCCCAACCTCCCCCGTGCCATCATACGACGATTCGGCTCCCTCTCCATCACGCCCTTCTCACGCCTCGCACGGTTCCTCACAGGACACGGTCCCCATGGGGAGTACCGCGCCCGCTTCCGGCCGACGGCGGAGGAACCCACACTTTGCACGTGCGGCTCCTCTTCTCCACCCCCCCCTTCCAAGACCGCGACCACATAGCGTTCCAGTGCCCATCCTACTTCCGCGGGGACAACTTCACTGCAGGCCACCTCCTGGACCTGGACCCGTTCCCACTTATACAAGCCTTCCTACACCTCAACCCCACAGCGTACACTTTTCAGGACATGCCTATCGGGCTAGACGACGTCCCAGCCAGCGTGCTACCCCACCCACTTTTGGCGGCGCTCCACCGCGTCGCGGAACTGTTGGCGTAGCCATTCATGACTTGCTCTCTTGGGCTAATAGGTGTGATGGCACGGAGCACGGCATATGGATGTGGAGAAGAAACCGTGGGGCATGGTATGTGCTGCGAGCTGTGGACGGTACCGGCAGGAACTGGAGACCGCACCTCCACAGTCAGACTTATTATAGGTGATGGATTATTAGGTCTAGAGTTCCAGTCGACGCCATCGTCGATCCCCTTGCATCGGTGTCCAACAATGGGTTCATGGGTGCCAGTCGCGCAACGCCTCGGAGGGAAGAAGAAAGGACCTAAGCCGCGTTGGCACGCCTTGCCCGTGCTGCACTGTACTGTACAGTAGTTATGTAGTACTGTAGGTGAGTCAGCGCTCAAGTGCTCAGCGCCAAGCTGTGGCGAACCGCAATGCCAACGCATTTAGAAGCCAACCAGCAACACAACGTAAGTGAAGTGGTACAAAGGATGTCGCGATCCACCGAAGACATTTCTGACACATCCTGACAGCCATCAGTCAACTAGCCTGTGAGTTCAAACGTTCAAGGTTGGTTGTGCACGCTATATGAGCCAGCCTTTTGTCACCACTCGATCTGTCGTGGGCCCACTCTGACAACCACTCATCCGACGTCAACTCAACAGGGAGTACATATCCCCGTTGCGCCGCTCTCGTCGCGAAGTCGCGAAGAGTACCGTCGGTCTGCAACGCCAAGTGGGCCACAAGATTCTATAAATCACTTTTCATGCAAGAGTGGCGATGTACAAGAACATCAATCAAAGTCCTATTCGCAGTAGGTATGAACACATGGGATGATGGATTCAGTCCAAGTCAGAACGCGAGCGTGACCTGTGTTCGGTATCAGTCAAAACCACTCGCACATCATGGACTTGTCAACACTGATCGACTCACCTGCTCCAATTTCGACCAGACGCCTCGCCACACTCGCACATCATGGACTTGTTAACACTGATCGACTCACTTGCTCCAGTTTCGACCATACGCCTCGCCGCGCCGCGTCTACGCGGCTGAGTTTGGCCGCAAATGGCGCACAAGAGCTGCACCACTTCCCTGCGGTGGTTGCCTGATCAAAGGCAGACGGGTGAGACTGTGTGGCCCATTGCCATGGGCCCTGTTCCGGCCTTGGTGCGCAAGTCCGTGATGTACGTGTACAGCCAGGCGTTTCTGAACGTCCGAGTCGATGGTGTCTTCGCCTTAGAAGGCGCGTCAAACGCTGGCCGGCATCCGATGTCATCGGAGACTACATCCTCGGCCGCCACAGCGGAATCCGCCCAGTACTTGCTCACACGCTTTTTTCCCTTTGGGTTCTGTAGTCTCTTCATTGTGCTCTGTAGAGTTGAGTTTTGTGGCCCTACATCTTCATCCGCGGAGTCCGAAGGTGTATCGAGTGTTACGTCGTGGAGTATCTCGGTAAATAGCGGTTGAGCAGCAAACCGGCAGTTATTGTGATACGTCAAGAGGTTGTGCAGTGACAGCGCAGGCGAACGTTCCATCTCAGGGAGATACGCTCCTTCCAGCGAGTGCGCAAGCGTCTGCTTCGCGGCTACTCGCGCGCACTCCTCCAAACCAGCGCATATGGCAGCAAAGTAAGCGGGGAGCGGGCTTGACGCTGCAATCTCGATCCAAAGCCGAGCAAGATCTCGACGGATCGCCTCCATCTCGTTTTTCTCTGCGGCGACGAGCACGGGAGCGATGGTGAAAGGATCGGACGGGAGGGAGATCGATAACGTCTGGATATGTCAGCCTGAGCAGCACCGCTAGGACGTGGGAGCTTTCCCTAAAGTGAAGGACGGAGAGGGGAACTTGGGCAGAGGTGGGGGTAATGGATGGGATGGATTTATTGCCTGGTGCCGTGGGTACTTCTGCATGGAGAGCATGGATCTTTTCTCTCAAAATCAGGGACGAGGCCGCCACGACCCCGCGATGGGCTTGATACTCTGTGCCATCGGATGACACACACATGAGGTCGGCATACGGCATATCAGCGAGGAAGTCGTGTGGAGAAACAACAGGGACCTCCTGTGTAGGCTTGAGTGGAGATGGGACTGGGAATGTTTCCGTGGGTTGGAGTAACCTGAACGCTTGGTCTACAGCCCCGTTATTGCGCCTATACTCGAGTAGACGATGGTAGTTTCAGGCGACGATGCCCTCCATACGACCGAGGATCTGGAAGTTAAGGGTGGTAGAAGTTAGAGTCTGACTGGCCGCCTGGCGGGCAACATCCTCCAATCCCGTGCGACATGCGACCGCCCATACGTGCAGCGAGGAATGAGTGGCAGCAGTGATCAGCTCGTTCACAAGAACCGCTAGCGGGAGCTCCATCTCGTACTTTTGAGCTGCCTTCACCGCTAACTCGATCTCCTGGAGCGAACGCGTGGACGAGGTGGGCTTCACGATCGGGTAGCAGATACGTAACAGCGTATCCAGCGTTTTGTGGTTTTCGGTGAGCTCGACGAGGGGAGGTGCACCCCTGTCAGTGCTCTCTTGAGTGTGAGACTGCGGAATGGACAGGATGGACTCGAATACTGGGGATGCCTCGAAGAGGATGTGCCGGCGAATGTGGAAGTCTACGAGGTCAGAACTGCGGAGAATGATATCTGCCTCGGGTTTATTGAAAGGATAAGACGCATCGCGAGGCTGGGGGCAAGCAGATGGTATGTCAGACGGAGTCACATCAGCCATGGTTGTGAAGAGCAGATTCGGGCGCAAAGACGATGAGAGGCGTACCTTGTAATGACTTCCACTGTATGTGATCTACCGCAGCTGCAAGGTTCGCTGGAAAGAAGCGCGGCATGTCGGACCTGCTTGCATGCCATGATCGTGCTGGCTTCCTGTCCTATCTTCTCTGCCTCATTCTCCGCTTGGGTCTTTCTTGCATGATCCATCCGACCCAGTGGAAAAGGCAAAGCGTAAATAGCCAGCCACCTTGTTTCCCTTCATCAGAGTCATCAGCTACGTTTGCATTCACAATATCATCAACTTGAACAAAGTTTAACTCCTCGTACGGCCACTCAGAAAGACCTGGTAGGCAATTTGGGATTTTGCCCACACTGGCAGCAGACCCACGTTTTAGGCTCAACGAGATAAGGTTTCTTGCTCTCGTAAGGACGCTGTTATGAGCCCGTGACGCAATATCGTTCCGAACGCTACCCATTCTCTCCATGCTTCTGGACTGAGTTTCTTTGGTTCAATCATGCGATACTCATGTGATACCTCTTGGCAGGAGGATCACCTATATATGAACTCTAATATCCAGTGTGACGACGAGCTGTGAGCAAAAGACGGCAAATCACGATGGTCATAGTAGAAGATGGCCCAAAATGGATCGGTTTACTAACCAAGTCCTCTTAAATTTCGCTACGACAGGAGTGTTTGCGCATGGTATGGGGTATAGAATGACACCAGTTCGTGGTATCAAAATCATGCAGGGACCAAACTATGGCCCCCTGTGCAAACTTCAGTCCATACGTGGACGTGCGATTGCAGCAATGAGTATATATGAATCCGTACGTACCCTCATTCTCACAGTCACTTTTCCGGCGTAGCCTTCATGTTGCCCGAGGATTTAGTCCTGGCTTGATTATGCTTCTGAGCCATGGTCACCGCCATAGCATCCCATACTCGATACGGTCCCTCCACAGGCATCAGCTTCTATTTCTTCTTTATCAAGCGCACCATCTTCTTGACGGTCAATAGAAGTGCGGTCCTCGGATCGTCTTTGGAGGGTCGTACGAGCGTCCGGCCAGTAGTTCCGGGCCCTCCGTGCATATGTGGAGGAACCCCGCATCGAGAGAAGTGTCATCCGTCCGCTTGAGTCGGTACATGGGGTGGGTACTAGTGGAAGGGACGTGTACACAACCGCACCTGCGCGCATGAGCAACACTGCAGGGACTAAGCCGGCGAAGAAGCGTTTGTAAATGTGGTCAGTCTGGCCGCGCACGGCAGCAGCGCTCGCCTTGCGCCTCGCCTTCAACGTTTCCCATGGAATGTCCAGAAGGTCATCAACGCTCAAGTCCGTGGAATCAAAGCTCGGCACGTAGAACGCTGTCGCAGGGTTGTCGTCACGTCTGTTCTCGCGCGGTATTGTTAGACACGAGGATAGCATCGACGCCCCGAGCGCGGAACACCACCGCGTTCGCCATGGTATGCAGTGTGTGATCATCCACGTACAGCCAATGTTTAAGCATGTACGAGAACACGCTGACCGTCGGGAAGCGGTGCCATTGCAACTCGCAAATCCCGGACTCTGTTGCGGCATCACTAATGCTGCCGTCGGAGGCGCACAAGAAGCTAGGCACGATCATGAGTTTTCTGACTGTATGCAGCATTGTACGATAGAGTAGAGCCTCGACAACTGTGGGACTTACCTGTGGTCACCCCATGCGGCTCGTTGGCAATCCCTGCTGCACTATAGTGCAACGGAGGACACACTACAACGTTTCAGTGTTTCAGTTCCGAGTCACGATTATCTGCATTGGAGACACTCATTGAATCCGAACGGGACCTCTGCTTTGCCAAAAGTCAACGACTTGAGCCATGGCAACGACATTGAGCTGCGAGACTGGAGTGGCGCGAAGATGTGTAGAAGAGGAGCAGCCAGTGGTGGCAAAGTGGAGTCGTGGACTTGTAGAGCAATGCGCCGTACTTGAGACAATGTCGCAAGCCATGACCACAAGTGAACCATCAGTTCCCAACCCGTAGCCATGACGTGCCAAAGTTGCAGCATTATGAATCTGCCAGTGGTACTCGCTATCACACAAAGCCGCTCCGTTTTGATTGTTCAAATTGACGACACACGCAATCAGCGGGCGTCGGCAGATCTAGATCAGTCCAGATCAACCACGGTCCATGAGTATGGTAGAAGTGATCTCGAACCTCAGATGGCATCTAGTCTCAAACGTGCCTCACGGCCTCAAGGCACCCTACAGTAGATACCACAAGGATTGATTCTATCTTGTGTTCAGTGTATATGTTCACTCACGCTCTATATCGAACACGACATCGCACTAGCGAAAACATCGTCCTTGGGCAGAAAGCCTGACTGATACATTTTCAGCTCGCCGCGTTGTTCATTGCGGTTGGCGGCTGGACAAGATCCGTCGATAGGATGAAGTTAGTTATCTCAGGGGTTGGCGTGACTTAATTTGGCATAGACGAGGTTAGTGTCTGTCCCATTTGCAGAACAGGATGTGGGGCGACTAGAGCTGGTGCAGCTGAGGTGGGTACAGAGGGAATGGCCGAATGCAGCGCAAGGTCACTAACATGACAGAAGCGTCGGCGGTGCGACTATTGGTGTCACCACCGCGGTTGCCATGTCGAAATGGCTAGGCTTGGACGAAGCACGAGTGTGATTGAAGGAAGGTCATGGTGCTGCAGATGCACCATAGACAATTAGAGGGGAGATAATGAGAGGATGGGATCAACATACCGAAGAGCGAAGAGGACTGAACTAGCGACTGCGTCAGTGGCAAAACGGAGTTAGAGCGAAGAGGACTGAACTAGTGACTGCGCCAGTGGCAAAACGGAGTTAAGTAGCAGCTCTTCACGAGTAGTGGCGAAGATGGTGAGGGCGTAAAAGTGGCTCTGCTGGCAGGGTAGCCAATGTCAGCTCGTGGACTCTACCATTGCCATAGTCGGGGTCCTTGCACGAATAGGAGACGCGCTCACCTGAGTGACCCCTATAAAGGGCAAGGCCATCGCAGCCGCGCAAAGGGCGATATCCGCACAAGGAGCAGAGAGTCCTGTGCAGTGACTTTCAGCTCCTTCCTGAGGACTGTGATTGTCTTTATCAAGTGGAGTATATCAATGTTCTGAGTTCTCGAGTGATTGTCTTTATCAAGTGGAACATATCAATGTTCTGAGCCCTCGGATGTAACGCGCCTACCAAGATGGAATACGGACTTTGATGCAGTCGGTACGGCGAAGGACGATGTTTGATGAATGGATGCGGCGTGGAGAAGGCTCAGGTTGGGGAGTCGCCCTATAGTTATTTTCTACGTTCATGGGGGTATGGAATGTGAGAGTCAGAGTGTGCTTCCAGCAAGGGAACGGGAAGAACGCATGAGACTGAGTGATTTTGACAGTTTTACACCCACACATAATTAAGAAGGTTATGCGGTTTTCGTGCCACAGGCAATCGCAGTACCAATCCTATGGACTGAATGACTGTACGTCGCGCGTACTGCATACTAGAACTGGACGGTGAGCAATGAATGGCACGATGGCTGGCCCACACTCACAAAAGTATCTTGAAACTTGCTTTGTTCAAGCAGTGACGAGGAGCTCGTAACAAGGAGCAGATTAAGGCTTAGTCCGTGTAGCTGATTGTAGGTGGGACAGTCTTTACTCAAGCCTGTATGTAAAATGTACGCACAGCTATGTAACAGGCTACAGGACGGTCAGGACCTGTCAGGACCCAGGTGGAGGAGGCCCAGGAGGGTGGAGGTGGAGTCTCTGGACTGGGCGTCTCACGCTTTGCGCATCGCCCCCGTCGTTCTGCCCATCATGCCCATCGAACAAGAAGTCAGGGTGAGCGAGGGGAGAGACTATGCCATGCTTGAGCGCAACCTGCTCTCGCATCTGCGGCTGGCGGTGCTGTTGACCTTACTCTCCGCCTCCTTGCTCCTCCATGCCCGTCTGCCGACCCCCGCCCATCCAGGATCTGAACATACACCGCATACGAAGATGGGTCTCGCCATCGCCATAATCCAGGTTATCGCAGCCGTGATCGCTATCGCCGCAGGAGTGTGGGAGTATTGGCAGGGATACGCAGATATGAAGGCTCAGCGAGGCTTCCTAAGGGCGAGCCAGTGAGTCTTCCCGGCGAGCTACGTCCTTGAATTCATCTTATCTCGGTTTTACTCCATTCATGCCCGTAGAACACACCTTGCTATTCTAAGCATCCTCGGTATCATCGTGTTCGCTACATGCATTATGATTATCTCCAACGAGAGTGTATGACCGTCTCGGTCGACAGTCTCATCGTGACTGTTGCCACAATGCCACTACGCCCAAGCTATAACGCGGGCAGTGTTTACGAGCTCCACCGCCGCCATACGATACCCGTCTCGTGTATGATGAATGTACGACTAGACGTGTCCTATCTATCTTCGCTGTCGCACACCGCGTTCTCTGATGATCCCTGCCCTTCTCCGCCCTGATAGTTCCCATCACAAACATCCATAACACGCTGCAAATCCGGCCATCCGCTGTGAGACCTCAACATGCACCGCCCGGTACCGGTGCCTCAACCTCAAATGTCCTAAGAGTCGTGGGCTACACATTATCCCCCACCGCGTCTTAACAGGCGTCCTCATCTATCCTCGTTTCCCGAGGGCTCTCTACCGAAAGCGCAACCGAACGGCTACTCTCAAGGCAGACCATCCGGTCTCCGACAGCCACGCAGTCGGTGCGATCTCTGTGATATACGTCCGCTGCATGTCAATACTCCTGTCCGCCGGACTTCTCAGCATTCGTTCCACGGACAGGCACTCCTCCCGGGGCTGCACCGCTCTAGCCCCAGTCTTTCCTTCGGCACTACTTCTTCAGAGCACTCACTGCCTCCCACTGTCTCTGTCAGCGCCCCTCCCTCCCTTACCATGACCACCACGACCACTACCATGACGTACTCACCGCACCCAGAGGTGAGCGCCCCCAAGACCGCGACCCCGTCTCCCATTCTCCTTTGTCGAGGTCGCAGCGCGACACCTTTCTTTCTCTCCCGCACACCCGCCTTTGAGGTTCGAAGCACAGCATCAATGTCGCATCTCGTGCAAGTGAAGCCATCAGCTGCCTCCACAAGAGTGTCTACACCAGCCGTAGCGCGCAGTTCGAGTGAGTTGGGATCAAGGAAGGCATATTGGTCGACATCCCCACCACCTCCACTCGCCGATGTCGATTATTTCGTTCCCACTGATCTGCCGTCGAAACCCGGAATATATCCTCGAACTTCGTACTATCTCTCCCGCTCCCCACCGTCTACACCACGGATGGTGCCCTTACCCTTGCCTCCCCCTCCGCCGCCCCCGCGGAAAGCTCTGCCACCTGTTCCCTTCCCCACAGGTCCACCCACACCTCCACCAGATTTTGACTCGTCCGCCTCAGTATATCACACATTGCCAACAGCTGCACGACCTGTCTCCCAGGATACCGAAGAGACTATCCGGCAGCTCGAGCAGCTCGCCGCCTCGCTTAAACACATGGGTACGTCGGCGGGCGTCCTTCCCCTCTGTCGTGATCGCGATCTGTCCACAATCAAAATCGGCGTCAGCACGCCCGCTACCTCCGTGCGGTGCACAGCGCCGCCCACGAGCTCAGTTGACACTGCCCGCCAGTCGAACGCAAGCCTTGCTGTGCCACACATCATGGTGACCAATGCGTCTACCGAGAACCTCTTGGACGAACCGAACGATACTTTTCAATTGTCCGCGTCTTCGAGTCGGGCTGCGAAGTCACCGGCGGGCGGCAAGACGACAGAGGAAACGGAAGAGCTCCGGTGGGTTGATGAATACGGCGCGTGGGGTGCTTCTGAGAAGGGAAAATGGAAGGCATCCGACGAGGAAGAAGATGAAGGAAGTCCGCAGCAGGTCAGTCTCCATCCCCCCTTTCCTCGATGGTCACCTAGTGAAGGAATGCGTTGTCGGCTACGTATACTGATGACACTCCTCTCTTCCGTTGCAGGCTGTCCCCTGCCGACCAGAGCCGGGCACAGACGTCGTGGCTGAGAAGTCGTACATCTACGAACCGATCGTGAGTGATTCTTCCAAGGATCGTAGCATATGGCCGAAACTGATGTTCCTCTGCGACGTCCACGCAGGGCGCACCCGAGTTCCTCGTCGGCTCCTCTTCCTCACGCACCGCGCGTGCCGCGGCCGGCTACTGCAGTCGTCCAGCCAAACGCAGCATCCGACGTGCCCGTCGACGCCGCCCTGCCCCGCTCATCCTTGCCAACTCGCACCAGGCCGAGAGCGATCTCGATATGGCACTCGCAAGTGTGCTCTTCGGTTCGCCTCTGAGGCGACCTACCGCGAAAACGACGCGTCGTCCGCAGACCGCCCCGCAGCCCGCCGCTCGTGATCACGATCACGGCCACGGTCATCGTCATGGCCATTCCCCATCCAACGCTAACCAAACCCAACCCCGTCCCCGTCAGCCGACCCCGCCCTCCGCGTGGCTCACAACGCGTCCGCATGCCTCAGAAGCCCAGACACCGAGCACAGAAGCCCTTCCCGTTGCCACTCCCCGCGCTCTTCAGTTCCATCCTGGGCTTCCCAGCCCTCACCCTCATCTAGCTCTCAAAGACATAGGCGCTGCGGAGGCAGACCGGCATTCTGAACCCCTGCCAGCGATGCCCCGTACGCCTGCGCCGACTGCCGTCCACGTCCTTCGCGGGAAGCCCGAGCTCGAGCAGAGTCGACAGGTGACGTCGTGGGCGTCGTCCGCCTCGACCTCGGCCTCGGTCACAGGTACGAGTTCGGAGCCGAATTCGCCCCGCCCTGGCTACGTCCGTCCGCGTCTCAAGAGTCTGAAGGGCTTGTTCAAGCACTGGTCGAAATGAACACGAAGATTGAAGATGGCAATGAAGATGAAGAGCGAAACTGTCCATTCGTTTGATACTGGCTCATTTTTTGGTACCTAGACTTCACTCTACCGCTATGCTCCATGCCTTGTGCTCTCCGGCAGGTCCGGCGTACTCAAAGGGCAATATTGATATTCTCTATTTTGTCGGTGCATACACCACGATCCTTGGGCATTCCCGAACTGTATCTGTATCTATCCTTGTATCATCCGCATCTCTCATCCTCGTCTCTCCACTATATCACCAGGACACTCGCGAACGCTGTACATACTCGGAGTTACGTAGTCAGGACGTATCACTCCCGAGCATATATATATATATATAATGTGTGTGTGTGTGTGTGTGTGTATGTGTGTGCATTCCATTAAGCCCACACCGGAATGTATTACTTTAGATTTCAACGTAACGTGAAGAGTACAACACTGCACAGAATGGGAGCAGACAGAGAGAACGCACACAGCAAGGCAGCCGGTGCATATGTAGCGTATCACGTATAACGCAGTATACCCCACACACTTACAGTAGCCACCCGACGGCATAATATGACACGAGTACACATCAGTCTAACACGGCACAGCCAACCAACAAGAGAGCACTCGACGAGCACATGGCAGGGAAAGACGAAAAAGAAACCAGAGAACGAGGCGGAGACCCCAACCGTGGCCCCAGCACCTCAAGGCGAAGACAGCTATGACGAAGCAGCGGCAGTCTCTTCCGCCAATACCACATTCATCGCTGTGTCTCCGGTGCTGGCATCAACAGCAGGCATCGGACTCTCACCGACGACCGCGGACGTGCCAGTCAGCGCCAACAAGCCCATCTTGTCGACCAAACCCGAGGCACTCGCGCCCGTATTCGCTCGACTTCGTCCATTCTCCATCGGACCTATATTCGCACTGTTACGCCCGCCCGCCTTCGGATTGAACAGCTCTGCGTTCTTGGGCGGAGGCCGCTCGAATGCAGAATCCTGTTCGTCCAGCCGTGCAATCGCCGCGGGCGCAGGCGCAGTCGGGACCTGCGGGCTTGACTGTTGTGAGTTGGGATAGAGCACCAGCGCGGTGCCCTGAGCGGTAGCGGATCCTTGTGGGCCAGCCATCATGACGCGCGACATTGACGCGTTCGTCCAGGCGCCACCAACTACAGGCTGTCGCGTCTGAGGACCTGAAGACAGAGGCGGGAAGTCGTTGGGTTGAAGGACAGGTTGATTCTGATGTAGCTGCGGCAGGTGTGGAGCCATCCTTGCTGGTGACATCGTCCGTGACGCAGCGTTGTGGTCGTGATGCCGTGAATGTTGCGGTTTGAGACCGACTGCCCAATCGGGACGCGCGGGGAGAGGGTGCTTGGATGAAGTAGAGGTAGAGGTGAATGTACGCCGCGAAGACGAAGATGTCGTAGAAGACGACTGTATGTGCGAACACGAAGACGCGCGAACAATGAAGCACGACAGCGACGTAGAAAACAAAACATCAACAAAAGGCAAATATGAAAACACTGCAAGAACCCAAGGCTGCGGACACAACTTACCGCTGTAGATGAGGTCTCGTCGGCAGGCGTTCTTGCTCCGGCACTACCGCCGCTAGAGTTACCGGATGTTCGTCTCATATTCGTGCTCAAGCGAGGACCGTAGGCATCGCTGGTCCCCATGCCGGTCGGGGCACCATTCGGGTTGTACATGAACCCGCCTGTGCTGATACCCGATCCATAGGTCCATGGCCCCCGCGAACGTAGCCCTCCACGTTTGCCGTTGACACTACTGTGTCCGTTGCTGTTCCGAGAAGACGTTCTACTGATGTTACAATCATCCATTCCGTTGCCGGTGCCGATGGGTGGCATCAGTTCAGGAATGGGACCTTGGGAGTACATTTGGCCGGGCATCGGGGGAGGCGGCGGAGGTCCCATGGGAGCACCAGGCTGGTACGGCTGCTGGTAGTAACCAGGCATACCGTAACCGTACGGTGTTGGCCCAGGTGGGCAGGGAGGATACTGCGGGACATTTTGCATTGACAGAGATATCGGGTGCGAGTGTGGATGATTGTCGGAATGACCAGAAGGCACACCAGGTTGCGGAGGAGGATGCTGTGGGGGAAGATGGGTAGGCGGGGGAGGGTGCTGCCCTGGAGAAGGGGAGTTAGCCCACACGTGAGGTGGACCATACGGAGGTTGGTGGGGAACACTCTGCGGAGGAGGATACATCGCGTCCGAACCCCCAGGAGTCGTCGCATCTGTGTGTTGTTGCGTTGGGGGCGGATAATGGTAGGGTGGAGGTGGATAATAGTACGGGCCCATGTACGGTTGTCCATGAGGCGGAGTGTTGTATGACGGGTAGAGGTACTGACCGGCGTAGCCAGGATGAGGTGGAGCCTGTGCGGCGTATTGTCCTTGGTCATACTGTGGTCCGGTGACAGGTTCGTACAGCGTAGGGTATGTGAAGGAAGGTGACGTCGCTCTCGAATTGCGAGAACTGCCCGAGCTGTTTGCGTTGTACGAAGCTCCCGATAATCGGAGTGATCTCACCGAAGACGTTGTCGATTCAGGCCCCCTACGCACATCCCTTTTATCTCGAGTGACGGGTCCTGACCACTCGCTCTCGGTTGGTGCAGAACTCGCTGAGTCGTCTAAATCTCCAATGCTGCTGCCACGCCCGCCGCTGGTCGAGCCAGAGCCCGATACGAGGCTGAACGTCGAGGAGTTAGCGCTCATGTCTTTCTCCTTGTCTTTCTTCTCAAAGCCCATGAAAATCCTCGAGCGAGCCTCGTTATACTCCGCTTCCCGTTCCTCCATGGTTTTATATCTCCGAGCGCTGGAAGAGGCCGCGCTACTAACACCACCAATGCTCCCAGCCTCCGAGGCATCGACATCGGAAGTATCTGCATCTTCCCCCGCTGTGGAACCAGGCTGCGAGTACTGCCGTCCACGCAGTGGACGGTCAGTGCGGCGCATGATCTGGAATGCGGGCTGTGCGGATTCTTCCATAGGAACCAACTCACAGATACGTCGAGCGGGGCTATGAGTCCGGGGCAATGCATGAGCAACGACAATAGCCACGAAAACGAAATACCACGCACATTCGACTCTCCGAGCGGTAATGAACAACTATGCTCTTCGTCACTGGATCAGTCTCCGGTGACAGCTTGTAGTAGGCCGAGCATCGATGAACGAGTAGCCGCTGGTAGGACGTGGAAGGTGTAAGGTCAATCCGCATTCTGTATTGGCCACAATGTCAGCTCGTGCTCCTAGTAATCAAGCACTACAAATTCTCGGGGAACTTAGACGAAGCCAAAGAACCGCGGGGAAGGCGGGATATCGTCGTGTGACGCCAGAGAGAAGGCAAAAATGAATACAACCGAGACGTACCGGCGTTCTTTGATCAGCCCCTCCATCTGCTCCCCGAGCTTCAGCACGTATATCCTATCCTTGCTTCTAAGAGCTTCTAGTATCTGCGCATCAGGGTCGACGTCGACAATGGTCGTGGCCGTCGCGCTAGATTCCATCAAACCAGCGGCGCTGGACGACGGCTCTAACGTCGTGTTCAAGGAGGAGGTCGACGATGCTGCGTTGTAAGATGGCGATGCGGCGATAGGGCTCGAGGAGAGCGACTGCTCAGTGTAGATATCCGGTCCACTCATGCTACTGCTTGCTGTGGCTGCGTCGCCAGAGGCTGTCACCATGCCTGAATTCGGCGATCCCGAGGGTTCACGCCCTAGATGGTCTGTCGTGTGTAATGAAGCTTCTCCAAGCTGGATGATGAATTCTGTACGATGGGAGATGAAATAATGCGCAGGCTCAGCGTGGAGAACGGGGAGGAGGGTACATCTCGCACCGCGAGTCTGTCTGCCCTCCGGTTGAGACAAGCACAGGAACGCACCAGCAGACATCCTAGTCAATCAGAAGCGTACTCGGAATGCTTTGAATGACGAGCAAGACGAGATCTGTGGCGAGGACGAGCTGGGGTGCATCAGGTCGGAGGGTAAGGTGTGTGCAGGTAACGACAGGCGCCCGGCCAAGTCTACAGTCCACAAGCGCCCGTTTTCTTATGCCGCAAAATCTCCGCATTGAAACAACTCAGAAAAGTTGATAGCAATCCCTGCCAAATGCAGCGACAAAGGCAAAGGCATGTATGCAGCTTGATCTACAGTGTATAGCAATGTATGAAGGTATAGATGCTGCCTAAATATGCTAGATTCTCTAGTGCAAATGTACAGTCTCCGATTGTGGATGGAAGAGACCCCAGATATTGAAGCTCAAGCTATAGTCGATACATCAAATAGTCGCTCGCGACAAAACAAGACGAGTGAGCTCACCAAAACACAAAGATGAACGTGCCGTAGATTGCTAATCCCAAGGACGCCTTGGATAGAGTCTTGTTTGCACTAGGATCATCCCGTGAAAGCTGTGTAACGGGCAAGACATCAGCGCCAGCTCAGCAAAAACAGAAGATACTCAGGATCGACTGACCTTCCACCAGAAAAGACCGGGTAGAATGAACGAGATTGTCGTAGATCCGGTCGAGCCAACGAATGAGAGCACTGTCAGGAACGTAAATTTCCAACACAATCAGGCGTTAAAGTGACACAGAAACAAGCATCAACAGACTAGAGAATTTCAACAAGCACTTACCCATCTTCAGATCATCTACAAAGTAGGCTATCGTGAAGCCGCTTGCGACGATAGCCATCGTTAACAAGGTGTGTTTCAAAGGGGTCATGTCGTGGCTTGCATGATACTCATCCTCAGGCTCGTCATCCTCGGTGCTTGTAGCAGGCTTGCTGGCTTGTCCCGCATGGAACACTTTGTCCAAGCAGTTACGGCATGGGTGAACTTGCAAAGGATACGAGAACATGACAAGGATGACAATGGCCAGTTGCCCCACAGCGATGAACAATGAGGTAGACGGGTACATCGCGATGATGTTCGGGCCGACCTGAGTCATTCATGTTTATCGATAGTTCATTTGGACCCATTATGCACATACCACTGAGCCGAATGTCAAGTAACCGAAGACGGAGATAATCTCATAGATCAATGCTGCGGATCCAATCGCAGTGCCAATCACGAGGTTCATTCTCTTCTGAGTGTTCGACTGAATTTCGTTGAATATAGGGAAGAGCTGATAGTAACAAAGTCAGTGGCGCATTGTACAAGGCATTTTCGGACTCACATTCTGCGAGCAAGTGTAGGCGAATACTTGCACTGGGAACGTGGACACAAAACCAGGTGTAAACTTGATGAGGTGTATCTCTCCAGGCTCCTGAGTGCCTTCCAGGGGGAAGAAGTAGCAGACGATGACTATGAGTACAAGGTACGCTGCAATCCAATTAGCACAACCAAATCGCTTGGATATATTGTTCTGTGTTCTACTCACCAACAGAGAACAATGCAACATAGCTCGTATGCCTCAAGCTGTCCAACTTTCGAAGGAAGGTGAGGGGGATGAGCGGAATCATGATGAGGGTGATCCAATTCTGTCCAGACAACATCCATGCTGGAGGATTGACATCCGAGGACGTCAGGTCGTGGTAGAGGGCCAGCACCACGCTCGGCATGAGTGACTTGATGATGATGAGATAGCTGTGCGTTATGATCAGCATATTATTCGGATAACTTCATCCGGAGAAAACAGACAGTATCAAACATAAGGAGGGTGTACAATCCCTCGTACTGAAGTGTACCGGCGTGTTTATGACGCGGGCACGATGCCCGCGCTCAGCTATGAAGTTTTATGTGATATTTAAAACGCATGGGGCAACTGAGCGAGACGAATCATCGCTATTGCTGTTGTTGCTACATCTTATGTGGAATGTCAGCAGCCTCCCCTACTTTGAGGCATGTAGGTTAGGTCCCATTTTCGGCGAGCACTTGAGCATTACAGTACCGGAAGCAACCGGGTAGCGGAAGGAGACTTCGCCTGCATCGTCCTATGCTGGGAGTAAACACGGATCAATCTTT
>KN050082.1:0-58997 GCA_000743315.1 Lignosus rhinocerotis TM02 | reverse complement strand
CCCCCCCCCCGGATGCATCTGTCTAAACCAGCGAGACGAAACCGCCCCAAAGAAAAACGCGCGCGCGAGAGGTTGTGAGTGATAATACACATACCTGATAGATACCCCGAAGCACTTGATCGCGATGGCAGCGTCAAAAAAGACTGCAGAGCTGGGGTATGTCATCTCTGCGATGGTGAAGAAGGACGCTCGCCTATGAGGTGCTTTGGCAGCACACAAGGAGAGCAAGTAGAGTCCAAAGCCCGCAACGCCACCGGAGAAGACACATGTAATCATCCCAGGTATGATACCAGCGGAAGCCATGGCCTAAGAACAGGTTCAAGCATTAAACGCAAGTGTGATGATTGGGGGACATACCAAGGGAAACGTGAGCATACCTAACCCGAATGCACCTTCAGTAGGCACCCACTAGGAAAGTTGACTCGACGTACCACTACCAATAATAGTATTCGCTAGATTACTCGTCGAACTGAGCAACGTCGCATGTCCATCCCTCTTCGACTTCCTCGCTGTCGCCGCAGACCCGAGTAGGGCATCGTCCTCTCGTGACGACCGTGGGTCGTCCGAAATGGTCTGTATATCTCGATCCTCGTGGCTCTCCGCACCGCCGTACAGCCGCACCATCTCGTGAGGTTCGCCGTCAATGTCTAAAGTAGAGAATGTGGAGGTGCGATACCCAGGAGAGGTCAAGTTAAGTGCAGTTGACTGAACGGTGCGTGGTCGTGCCGCAGAGAATGAGGATGCCGGATTGGGACTGTGGGGAACTTCTTGGCGAAACGCAGCCAGATTTGTCAGCTACTTACGGCGTTCCTGTCGGTGAGTGGCGTCTGTAGCGGCTGGCAACAACACCTTGCTCGCCGTCTCAGAGTCGTGTAGCTTGTGCAGAGATGCAGAATTGAAAGGAAACGTTCGGATTGAGCACTGCATTCGGATCACTGCCATTGCCTGCGTACTTGGCGAGAACCACTACCCCAGATGATGTCCACGCTTGGTCCGGTCATCCTGGGAACGTCTTGATCATCTCCCATTTGCGGTCGTATTTGCGCGTGTTAGATTCAGAGGGTTCAGCATAATAAGGACAAACAGACATCTTGTTCCAGCCACCATGTCCCTCCGCCATCGTCCCGCATACGAGGAAGAGGATGCTTCGGCACTGAGGCTCGGTGCTGGTTAGCCTTCTCATTCTGAACAACTTCTTGTCACAAAGCTCACATTTATGCTGAAATAGAATTCAATAACGCTGGTTGTCTGCTCATTTCCGAGGTTCGCTACTTGTTGGAACACCGACCATCCGAGAAGGCAGCTCCAGACACTGCGTATGTGACCTGGTGCTACGGTCCCGAGTCTCTTTTAATTTCACCTCAGTGTTTACAACAAGACGCTGGACTATGTGAAAACCTTCGCTAAGTTCGATAAACCGGAGGCTGCAGCTGCGATTCGAGAGTGAGTGGTTCATTCGCTTCCAACGTTCTTCGTACCTACCACAATATAGAACGCTGCGGAGGGAGTCCGCATTGACGCAATTCGAAATCGCTCAGATCGCCAATCTTTGCCCTGTGACTGCAGAGGAAGCAAAGAGTATTATCCCGAGGTTCGTGGTTGCTCGTGTCACAGACTGCAGATGGTGTTCATACCCTCCCATTCCGGCTTTCAAGCTTGGTCAAGATTGACGACGACAAGCTACAACCCCTCCTTGACGAAATTCAGACGATGCGGAAGTTCCAGTCATGATTTCGGGAAATCTGTCCGCCTCGAAAACCTGTTGTGGCATTGCCCTACGGGATGTAACATATATGGCAGGCCATTTCGCGCGAAGGTATTACTTTTTCGCAATGCCTTACCTGCGACCGACCGCGCCCCCTCTGCGCAATCGTAGCTCTCAGAACTTGTACATGCCAGAGCTTAAAAGCGTAGTACTGGAGCTTGATTGATTCTCATTGTAAGCGGAATTGAATCAATGCCATTCATTCTGAGAGTGACTCTGAATATGTGCCCGTTAGGTGTTATCAGTCAAGGTCCGAATTTTCTGTCGTGCACATTCCTCTCCCTTCACCTCTGCGCTCGTCAACTCCGGGCGTCGTACGAACTTGTAGCCAGCATCTGTGATCACTTACTTGATCATCATGTCGACTTCTTCCTATTGACCACATTTTGAGGTGATGTCATTGAAGTGGGTCGAGGTAGGAAGCTGGTCAGGGATGAGGCAACCTCCCTGGGAGTGATCGTATTCTCAGCCAAAAGCAACCGAACGTACGTGTTGATGCCATCAAAGATTTCCATCCCTGTGGTCATTGCTGACGGTCATTTTGAGATACAGTTTTTCAGATGCTCCCTATGTAATGCAGCATAGACCGCTGTGCTGCAGTAGCGGCTGACGGGAAGCTTCAAGGTTTGTGTTCCCCACTTCTTTACCTCGTTTGGGGTCGACGTGTCATTGAACGCTATGATTGAAGACAGCACCATCGTCTGCGCATTCCCCCTATCCCCCATCTCCTTGCTCTACCTCTCGCTTGGCGATATGCGAACGACCACCTTCTTAATCGCTACCTCCCATTCGACACTCCTGGTCGAGTATCTGTTGAGACTCCATCTCCACAAATGCCGCGTCATGACTCATGACTATTCCATCAATTCGATCGGGACACGTACGTGTAGCCATCATGAGCCACAAGTTCCGAAAACTCCTGGATTACTGGCGTTCGGACCAAGCCCGCGGCGCCGGCCAAGACCCATCTACTGCGCTGTTCCGAGAGAGCGCGGCAATCGAACAACTGCTGCTGCACGGCGCATGGTTAATCATCCCCTTTCAGATACCGATATCCTAGTTGGCGCTTGTTCCCATGCATGTGGAGTTTCTTCCTCGTCCCTTCCTCGCCAAACGCTGCTGCGCTATGAACAAGGCTGGTGTCTTACAGGATCACGACCTGAGAGATCAACACGGTGCCGGTGTTGTTAACGGAGGTCTAAGCCGCTGATAATCCCCGTGCTTCATGATAGCAATTGTGCGTTGGAGAAGCGTACTGCGCACGCTGGTCCGCATGTGACAAGGGCAAGCCCACAGTCGTTGGTCGCCGCTGGGCAGCGACCTCTAAGACGCTCTAGTCTGCACTGGTTGCACTGCCGTGGCCCTCGCGATATCAAAGCACTTCAACGCGCAGTCAGTTTGAAGGCACAGAGTACATAGTGAGGAGCTCCCGATCACTGTGAGAACCCATTGACCACGAAAGTCCGCAGAGCTCCACGTCTCAAGGAAACACGGAGACGTGGTGGTCTTTGTGCTTCCAACCCCACATTGAAAACATGTAACGATACGCAACTTCGGTCTCCTTCCATGCCTGTCCCCACTCCAGTATCTCGTCCCTCCAAATGCCACCCCATTCTTCTGCCCTGCGGAGCACGTTGTCGTGCATTGCATCCAATCCGATATCATCGTGAACCTCCCGCCAGAACGGCTTCACGAGCGTATAATGTAACATCCGCAGCTCAGACTAGAGGTCCTTGGCTTCACGAGCGTATAATGTATAATCCGCAGCTCAGACTAGAGGCCCTCCCAAAGGAGGGGGTTGCGCGTTTTGATTGCCATATTACCGTTGTAAATATACGGTAGCCGGACAGCATCGGGTCCGTGGAAGACGTTTATGAACGCCTGTTCGGCCTCCCAATGGGGATATTGCGCGGTGTTGATGCGCTCGACGAGGTCGCGGAACGCCGCATTGAACCGTCGGACGAACAAGACGCTAGCATTGAATGCGATGGTGAAACCTGGGTCGCCGATGTAGACGTCGGGGACGGCGCCAAAGTTGAATGGGAGGAGGAAGAGCTCGTTAAAATTGCGTCGGACGAATGTGTCAGCGTCGAGGTAGACAATGCCCTTGATGCCCAGCTCCGCGAACCTCCAAATCGTGAGCTTGAAGTGCTGTGGACTCCGCCGTCCCTGAGCGGGTTGATGCGCTCGACAACGTATGGTTCGAAACCGGATGCGGTAGCGATGCAAAGTGCGCGGTCGGAGATCTTATCCGGGAGATAGATGAGGATGCGTCGGGCAGTGCTGTTGACCTATTGAGGAATTGGCCGAGAGTGACGATGGGGCCAGCGAAAGCATCGTTGTACATGGTGTTAACAATAGCGTTCTCCGAGCGGACTAGGTGTGCTGAGCGGAAGAACTCTTCGTTGACCACGGGCTGTGGATTACTTGTGTCGAGAGCGCAGTTATCGTCAAGCGGCGCGGCAATAGAGGGAGCGAGGATGGGACAGGCGGAAGGATGATGAGAGGTATACAAGTGTGATGGATTGGGGAACTCACAGGCGTTGGAAGTTATTCAGAGGGGTAACAACTGGCTCCCGTGTGCACCTCCTCCGCCGAGAGACATATCGCATGATTTGGAAGTGTTAAAGTAATACTCGACCCAACCCTACCGATTTTGCCGAAAGTCCAGACGGATGGATGACACGGACCCATAAGCCCGTTTTACACTAGGCAACTCCGCAGTATATTTTCCTCGAGACACGTACCGGCGGGATATACTTATGGAATTTTTCCCCATACATTCCGCCCATATTGATTCCCGAACCTGCTTCAGTGCCTGTCCCGTATACATACATATTTTCGGTGATGCGACAACACGTCGTTGCGGGACTTCCATATGCATGTTGTATGCGCGCCCGGGCCTCTTGTAAACACGAGTTTATGTCCCGTTGGCGTCTCAGAAACAGCACAGGAATTGCCTGGCCCGGGCCTCTTGTAAACACGACTTTATGCCCCGTTGGCGTCTCATAAACAGCACAGAAATTGCTCTTCGAAGTTGTGTTGCAGCAAGAGCGTCAACGATCTGTGGCATAGCCTTTTCATAGCTTTTCATACGTCCGCCGAACGGGCGCTTCGGACTGCAAGTGGCCAGTGCCCTACCCTTCCTACCAATATGTGTAGGCTGGGGTTCTGGATTGTAGTTTTTGTACTAATTATGCTTCGTTTGATTACGCCTCAGTGAAAAGAAGACTTCAGTTCCCTCAGACCTGCCCTGAGACTCTATTTCTATGTATGCACTCAGCTCCCGCTGTCCCAAATACTAGCGCAACCAACCTTACAGTATTCACCCCCTGCACCAACGTTCCAATGAATTGCTCCCTGTATCCCGTAGTATCCCCCGAACAGCCTGCCACCGTGTGAAAGTGTAATGCACTCTAGCATATAGAAATGCACCATGGATGAGTAATATTCCCCCCAGATACTAGTAGACATGCATATTTCCAGGCGCAAGGTGAACAAGTATCCTTATGAAGGTCGCAAATGAAGCAACAAATGACTGGAGGGATGAGTGCGATATTACAGACAGTGAAGGGATAAGGAGGCGGAGGAGGCAGAGGAGGAGCTCAGCGGGAAGAGGGGAAGGCCAGAGTCAACCAATATACACTGTAGCGGAAGCAGCACGGCGGCAGAAGTCAGCACGTACTTGGAGATAACAAGTATACCAGCGTCAACTGTGATCTAATCTAGGCTTAGTGGTCCCTCATGCTCATCGGGTGGTCATGGTCCAGACAAGTAGGTTGGAGTCGTGTCAATCTCGCCTGGTAGCTCCCTGGTACACACTGTACCAGGACAAATGATTCTCAAAAGAGCACAAGTCACATTGTCACGGTTCTGCAACCGATCGGTCAGTTAGAGTACAAGACTTTAACCTGGGCTGTAACAGCGGCGTGAGAGGAAAGGTAACCTAGCCAAAACATAAGATGCGGATGAGACGGTATATTTTGCACTCAGATAGATGGTTGAATACACCAATGGAGTAGGCGATGTCAGCACGTTATATTCGTCGATCTGAAAAGGTTGCGCGGGCTCGGATGTCGTCAGTAGTCTCGGGGTGGGACGGATCGCAGAGCCAAGGAAAGGAAGTCTGTCGGTCGACTCGAGGCAGGATGGTCAGAGAGGGTCATCGAACTGCGCCGGGATGTAATACGTGAGGACACCTCCCGCGTCCGTGATGTTCCCAATGTAGACGTAGAGAATCATGCAGTGTTTCTCGCAAATGCCTATTCAATTGACGTCAGTTGGTACAGAATGCGCACTGAAGTACCATGGACAAACACGCTATCGTCGTCGTCGAGACGACGTGGCTGTTAAGGAACTTGAGCAGGCACTTGTGCGAGACGAGCACGCCATGCATCTCCGATGGGTCCTTGGCCTCAGAATCGTCTCCATCGGCGTTCTGGCTTGCAGGATCCCTAGCTATTCCACTGCTGAGAACCCACTCGCAATTCGGATAGTAGGGAAAGATGAGAGACATACTCATGGGCGGGTTGGTGAGCCCACTCCAGCTTATCTCTACCCGCGCATTTTCCGTATTGGCGGCGAGCTGGAACTCGCCTGAGTGGTTCGCACGGAAGTATATGCCGTCTTCCGCGAGCGGGCGGAGGCGTTCCACAATGGCGCGCAGCTTCCCCAGGGGCGGGAGTAGGATGTGTACCTACGCAACCGAAGCGCATACAGTCAACTAGGGTCGTGCTATGTAGCAGAGGTCGGAGGACGCACGTCGGGCTCTGGACACATGGGCTCCTTCAAACGTTCGATTTCGGCGTGGCGCATGACGTCTATTATCAGCTGCTGGACGACGTTCATCGTCCTGCCCAGCGAGTTTGTAGAGGAGATTTCGAAACTCAGCACGGATTTCTTCTCGTGATTTTTCGCTAGCCTGGACGGAGAACGGGATTGAGAGGGTATATAAAGTATGGGATCGTGGAACAGTAACATACTTCATGAGGACCCGCGTTTCTCCAGTGGCAAAGGCCTTAGACGAGCTCTGCCCCGTGGTCGGTGCGGATGCAGAGCGAAGCGCGGCGAGTAGTCCGTCTGTGGGGACTTTGATGGTAATCTCATTGTTCGAGTTGGAGTATACGCGATACTCCGTGAACAAAGATGGGACCTTGATTTGTCTAGTGCCAGATGATATGAGAAAGCATGTCAAGTACTCATCCGAAAAACCGGGGTACTAACGACCAGACCTGGATTCCACCCTCGTTAACATCGCCGGTACAGATGATACGCATTTCATGCTCTGCAAACTGGATGATGCACCGTTTCTGGAGCTTCTCAACAGACTGCACGATCTCTGGGGTTCTACTAAGTATGTCGCCAGTAAAGTCCGAATAAACAGATCCGCTCTACGCACTGACAAATGTGTCAACATGTTCAATGTTAGTACGAAACCGCATCACTGAACCCGGTGGCGGTGGCTGTTGAGGTAAGAGCGTTTGCGTGCAGCAGACTCCAAGTCGGAAAGGCGACGAAAGTGTGTCCACTATCCTGTTACGGTCACATGATCGAGGACGTTGAACTTTGATTCATAAACAACAGACATGGACAATCAAGTTGGACCCGTATGGTTGCAGACGAGTGGAGAACCATGCATAACTGAACGTATATACAATGCATTGTATTCATGCATCGTGGATCTATTGACGGGGAAGGCCGTCGATATGCCGCGCGGACGCCGGATACTACAGTATTGCTTCAAGCTACGACTCAGATATGGTGCCGGACATTAATTATTACTACACAAGGTGCGAATCCATGATGTACCATATGGTTGGCTCCCTAAAAATGTGGCAGGTTAGATGAGCAAAAGTCACGGTATCATTCAATGGGTAGACATGCGACAGGGCCACACTGGCAGCTGTATGCAACAAAAAGGCATTCCTCATGAAACCTTTGCAGGATCGGCCGTCGGGACCGAGCGAGGGTTGTCTCATGCTAACATGTACAGGAGAGAAGGTCATGCTGGAAGAGGGAATCACAAGAAAGGTGATGTCGAAAATCTGCTAACATGTGGAGGACAGTCCGTGACAGAGATTGAAGATCTCACGCAACAGAACGGACACTCTAGCATTGATCGTACAGTGTTAGAGGCTAGAGTCGTCCGAAGATGTGTCCTCTTCTTCAGTTGACTTCCTCTCCCAGTGATCCCAAAAAACGTCCACAATTATCTCCTTCAAGGAATCGCCGTGGTGGCTTTTCGCATGCATGCATCGCTGGATGATCAGCTTCTGGAGTGGGGCCCCATAATTGCATCGAAGGATGGCCCAGTCGAGGCAATCGTAGAAAATGTCATCTTAGTCTCCCCACGGCGTGAACCATACTACATTCACCAGCTTGAGGGTGTGGAGTAAAGGCAACAGGACTGAATGATCCGCTCCGACAGTACAAAATTCATTAGAAAAGTGTTTCGGGGCGTCGCCAGTCAGACAAAGCGTCCGTAGCCTCGGCATCCTACAAACAGGATTAGCCATCCGACATTCAACACATCCAACCGAAGTGACAGGACGTGCGAAAAGAGTGTTTCGGCTTTCCATAATGCGGAATTGAGTATGCGGTGTACTCCTCATGGAACTTGAGATGGATGATAGGTGCAGTTGAAGGCTTGAGTGTATAATATCCAAAGATCTCTCTGTCCCAATCAACGGCGATCACAACCACTGATAGCAATGGCGGGCCACGAGCAACATTATCCGTGACCTTACGGACAATGTCTTCGGTACCCACAGGTCCAAACCCAAACATGGATATGATAGCGGATGGCCCGAAGAACATGTGGTTCAACAAGTTAGCGGAGTTGTTCGTGTTGCCGACGAGATGTAAGGAGCGAAGCGCTCGGAACGAAAGCGTATGAGTGGGGGGAGGTGGGCTCAAATCTGTCGGAAGCCGTGGGATGGCTTCGTCCAAGGATAGATTCTCAAGGAATGGAGCCACTCTAACGTTGCAAGGAGCTGTTGGAAGGTTCCCACATTGGGAGCACGATCTTGGCCGCGTTCGAACCGGCACTTAACTTGAAGACTGGTGAGTTGAGTGGAAAAAATGAAATCGTTCCAGGCAAGGGCAGATTCAGTAGTTTGAGAGATTGCAGGCGTGGGGTGAAACCTCTAGCGGGGACGGGAGGCAAGAGAGGGGATGATCCTAGCCATGCTATTCCCGGTGCGCAGAGGGGCAATTTTCGCAGAGAAAGCATTGCGGACATATGGGATTGGCAGAGGAGCTCAATGACCAGATCCACAGCGTCAAAGGTGAGCTTCTCTATACGTTGCAATGCGCAAGCAATCGGAAAAATAACAGAAAGATCGGGAGCTGCATATTAAAACTGAATGTCTACGATGAGCGGTGGGTTTTGCGAGCGTGCAACGAGCTCGGCTACAAGATCGGGCTTTGACACGCACATATAGCTCCAAAATCGCGGTGTGTTTAGCGCGACCGCTCTCCAGCGCGGGCAGACATGTGTCAGCTTCATCCATGAGGGAGGAGGTCCGATTCGGGGCCACGGTCTGGCTTTGTGGAAGTCGATGACAAATACCACCAGTATCTCAGCTAGTATTTCCAGGGAAGACAACAGATAGGAGTGAGAGCATTGAGGCGCGACTTGAGGTTGGCAGTAGTACGAGCGTGCACACCGAGGCCCACTAGAATGGCTGCGCGGGCACTCTCAATTGCATCATTCTTTACCGTGACAGCGGGTATGTACATTCAGACTATCAGAGAGAGGGAGAGAGAGTTGCTTCATGGTTGTTAAAGGAGATAGATGATCGCGTCACACGAGAATCTGAAGAGCGCTCGTCAGAGACAGGGATAAGACTGTTTGTTCTGTTCCAGAGTACGCTGCCGTACATGAAAGACAACTGGTCGTACTTATAGAAATCCTATTAGGTACGGTGCCAAGAATCAGGCTCTGTGAGATGAACCCTGGCTTGTAAGGTCTGGGTGTGAGACGAGGGGGTACCGCGTTACACAAGCGCTCAAGCTTCAAGGGGCAGTCAGTCCCTACATGCACTCTAAGTCGCCGCCGCCGTATAGGACTAGGTAGTACTACCCTAGTACTACTCGTGACCACACTGACTCGGACTATTCATGCTACCTTTCCGCCGAACAATTGCTGATTTATCTCTGAAGCACAACACCGAAGAACGTCAGACAATCAATAAGTAGAGAACAACCCGCTGCTCGAACTTCCCTGATTCATTGCCAACTTAAGAACCTGAAGAACACTTCCAATAGTATCCCAGACAGTACTTTCCATTTCAGCGTGAACGTAAACGTCCTGCTGTGACTTCCCAGCTTTCTGATCGCCATGCCTATTGGCTATCTCATCCCTAGAGTCTGTGAATACGTCCTCCAGCCTCCAGGCCCTCATTCCACGGAACAGACCAACAGGAACGCTAGCTCAGGCTATCTGCAACCCCAAGGCCCATATGATACAGGAATACCACGCGGAACGTCCTGGTTGGGTACCCACACCGTGACGTCCAATCGCAATTCTGCGCTAGGCATTCAGACGCGGACAAGTAGATGCAGCACATGGATCAGCCCTCTGCCGAGTCCGACCAAGCAGTCACCAAGAATTCGAACAAGTAACCCCTCAGCGGACGTTCCAATCCAACCTACACATGCGAGTGCTTTCTTTGCAAATGCTTTCTTCCCAACCGAGCTGAACATGCAATGACGGCGAAGTTGTTGATGCATCATGCATCAACAACTTCGCCGTTGACGCCAGCCTAAGCATGCAGGATGACGTATCCCAACCGAGCTGAACATGCATCAACAACCTCGCCGTTGACGCCAGCAGGATGACGTGGATGACGTATCTTCGGCGTGAGCGGTGGAAGGGCCCTGCCCCGCTGCATATGCCAATGCGCCAACGCAAGTAGTATCTGGTTCAATATGAGTTCTGCCAGCGAGAGTTTCTCGGACTCGTGCCAGGGCACCCGAGCGCCGTTCAACCAAGCGATTCATTCCACCTCCGAGAAGCGGGCCCATATATCCGAATAACAGTGAGCACAGGGTATCTTAGCTGTCACTGACTCTCGTTGACCTCGCCTCTCCCCTCAGCCTTCCCAGAGGTCATACCGGGAGCTTCTATACCTCGCCGCCGAGTTGCAACCTCGAGTTTCAGGAGCCAATCATTGGGAAGGTGACTGGAGTCCGCGGGCTGGAGGCCGGGGCACCTCGTCTTTCTTGAGATAACGGCCTCAAGGTGCAAGGTGTTAGTAGGGTAGAGGGTCCATCGAAGCACCCCGAACAGGATACAGTATCAATCTAGTGTTTATCAATACCCTCATTCCATCCTGCAGTCTGCCCCCCACACGAACACGCTGATCAAAGGGGGCCGGGGTGCTACGCAGCTACTGTATCATCAATATGAGATAACAAGCAACTTCGACTGCCCCCCTTCAGCTTCTGCTATACATCATGCAATCGCTCGTGATATGCAGTATGTACATTTACATAAGTTCTACCTGGTCACAATCGGGCAACGTTTCGTCCAAGCGCATCATGACACCTTGGACCACACCACGCACACTCGGACATGATCGCGTAGTGGCCAGTAGTACGTCTACGACCGCACTGGCCACCTTCCTGTGCATTGTGTCACAAAACACTCCATGTGTCGGCGCGCCCGGCAGAAGAGAGAACGACCATGCGCGCAGCCCAATCGAGTACACACTGCCTTCGCCCGATCATGAACAGCAGGCAGATGCGGCACAGCACGCGCAGAATCCAGCAAACACACGTATCCATGAATTATGACCACCATCACGGCGTATGGACCACCGGGACGCGTGTGGGAAGGAAAGGGGGTGCGTTACTTCCTACTCGACGCGTGGCACACACTCTCGTGAGAGAATTTCTGAACGTTCACAAACGCGCGACACACGGCCCCGACGGCTCGTATACGGATGGTACAGGGGGAGCGGAACAGGGAGAGACATCCATGTAATCTACAGCACTCCCGCATGCGTGAGCGACCGGCTAACATAGCAGTATACGAGACAACACGCGCGAGCTGTGCACATAACGGAGGGCGAGGCAGCGAGACGGCGGACAGACGAGACGGACGATCGGACGAGACGTGGTGGAGGGACCCTAATCGAAACACGGGGTGCATAATGCAGGTGCGGTGCAGGAGGATACACAACAAGCGGGGGTTTTTCGTGGGATTTGGAGATCGGAAGATGAAGAAAGAGGTTGGATATCGATAGATCGGTGCATGACATGAGAGAGAAACGAGACCGACGCGCTGACAGCGTGATACGACGGAACGACGGGCGATGTGTGGCCGGACGATGATGGGTCCTTACTTGTTCTTGGCAATCTCGCGGGCCGCCTTGATGAGCGGTGCCAGGGTTCGTAGCGGTTCCCGGAGCTTGAAGAATGGGTGCTAGGGGACGGCACTGTTAGTTTGCCATATGTGTCTGTAGTATTGAACACACATACTTGGAGCAGCTCTGATGCGGTGGGCCGCTTCTCCGCGTCCACCTCCAAGGTTTTCGAGAGATAGTCACGGAAGATCGGTGAGAGAGACTCAGGGTTCGCAATCTGCGGTGTTCCGTTGGTCGCGATGAGGTACAACGCCTTGAGTGGGTTCTGGTTCAAGTAGGGTGGTTCACCCTCGATCATCTCTGTGAATGTATTATTACATCAGTGATAAGCGCGCGTTGTATTTTGGAAATGACGAACCAATGGCCATGATACCCAGACTCCAGATGTCGACCTTCGGACCGTACTCCTTGCGAGTGACAACCTCTGGAGCCATCCAGTACGGTGTGCCGACCATGGTCGTACGCTTTGCATTTGCCTCGGAGATTTGTGCACAGAACCCAAAGTCAGCTGCAAGACCAACGTTAAACAACACAGTACAACGCGTTACATCTGAGCAAACGTACTGAGTTTGATGTCACCGTTCATGCTGAGCAAAACGTTGTCAGACTTGATATCACGGTGGATGACCCCATGCCGGTGCAGGTGCTCAAGACCCTGTGTGGTTTCGTGCGAGACGGCGGCGATCTGGCCCTCGGTCATGAGGTTCGCAGTGACGACGTCAGTCAGCGAGCCACCCTCCATGTACTCCATGACGACCCAGAGCTCGTTCTTGTACAGGAAAGAATCGATATAGTTGACGATGTTCGGGTGCCGTGAGGCGCGCATGACGAGGATCTCGTTGATGATGAGGTCCTTCTTCGGCTGCTTGTCCAGGTCCATCTGCTTGATCGCCACGGACAGATTCGTGCCGACTTGGTACGCGGTATACACACCTCCGGAAGCGCTGCGACGAAGTCAGAACGGCATGAGCGAAACGGAGGACGAACAGCCCAACCCACCCGGCGCCGATCTTGACCAAGTTCCTATACAGTCTTGTCGGGTCCGCATCTGTGCAAATCTCCTGCAACCGCTTGACGATGTCGGCTTCCTTCGCAGGGTCCTTCTCCTTCTTTTCACGTCTCCGCGGTGTCGCAGTGCCTGCGGCGGCGGCCTTCTGCAGACTCGCAGCAGCAGCGCTGGGCTGGGGCTGAGACGCCGGTCCCCTTCCCTCCCGCTCGCGATCTCGTACACTCGATGACTTAAGAGGAGCCACATCAGTCTGCGACGTGCCGGGGGAAGCCTTCGGCGGTTTCGGAGGTGCTGCAGGAGACGCCACGCAGTGTGCCGACTGTTGACTAGGGCCGGGTGAACGTCTGTCGCGGGTGGTGTTTGCACGGGAGAGCTGGTCCGTAGCGTTGGACGACTTCAAGCGACTCTGAGGCAAACGCTGGGACGTAGAACGATCAAGGGCAGGAGTGGCGGGGCTTGGTGGTGCGGGCGCCATCCGGTGTGAAACGGGCGTGGGGGGAGTACTCGAGGACGGCTTCTTGGGAGGCGGTGGGGCAGCACGCTGCGCAGAAGATGGGTACACTTGTACTGGGACATGAAGAGAGGGAGAGCACTCACCGGTTGATCGAATCCATCGGGTGGGCCTCGCTGAGACGGAGCAATGGGGGTGAGCGGGGCATGGACTGCACTCATCTTGTCCCAGACAAAAGCATCCCCTTGGTTATTCTCTTGGTAAAACTTGACGATTTCCATGACTGCTTGGGGGTTCTTCTCCTGTTCGACCTTGGATATACCGCTGTCCTGCAGAAGCTGCTGCCACTCCTTCGGTAGGCCGGTAAACTCGCCGGTCGAAGTGTTGAAACCGACATGAGTGAGATGAACGGGGTCATAAGGAGTACTAATTTCCGGCCTCTTGGAGGCGTTGAGGAATTCGGTCATGAAGGTGAACACACCCTTTTTGGTCCTTGTCGTCGCGCTCCGAGACCGGCTTGTGGCGGCGTTGATTGTCGACCGGCCGGCATGTGAGACAGAGGGAGGCTGGGAGATATCGTGCTGACCGGCGTTCTGGAGCTGAGGTTGTGAGTCGGTGGGTTCTGAAGCATACGGGCCCGAAGGGAGGACGGGATCTGACAGGCGGTGTCGAGCGAGATCACCCTGAGTGGGATAGATATCATTGAGCGTGGCCGTGTTTGCCCTCGATGGGCGAGGCGGCGGGGATGTGGTAGTCATGGTGGACCGTTTGTGGTCCTGGCGGAATAGTTCAGGGTTGTGCGACGAAGGTGTATGGCCTGTGTTGCGGAGAGTCGGGGAAGCGCCTACGTGGGTGCGAGCCTCTGCGAGGAGGTTGTTGTACTCTTGGATGGATTCTCGCGACGGGCGATGGTACTCGACTGTGATTGTGGTCTTGGACGTTGATTGGAATGACCTGTGGTTCTGCTGCACCGCGCTCTGGGAGGAAGACATGAGCACGATCTAGCCTGGGACGTTGCAGAACAGCAGGGCGAAGGAAAGAATGTCGAGCCTGAGCAAGTCGTGGCCGACAACAAACAGATGTTTGAGCTCTGGTCCCTCCGGTTCTGACGCACAACACAAGACAACAGCAACAATCGTGATCGCTACCAATCCTGTGCCCCTGACTGCTTTTGTGTCCCTCTTCGACCTTGACCTTAATGTCCTGATGGGTCCAATGCGGCTCTCGTCGCGCAGGACGTGCACGGCAGCTGACAGAAACAGCCTGTGCCGCAGTTGTCCTCAGTTGTCCTGCCACTGCAGTGTCCAAACTTGTCTGGCGTCTCGTCCCTTATCGATTTCATTTCACTTCCTACCATCTTCGATCAGCTCATCCGACCTCCTACTCGTCCTGGGTTTCTCGGTCGGTCTCAATAACCCTCACTTGCATCTTTCCACAGCAGCCACAGCAACTTACAAAAATATCAAGCTTGTGGCAATCCCACAAGCAATGATTGACTGATATTCACCTCCTATAGCCAAGCAATGTCCATTGAAACACATATCAATCAGGAAAGACCTGTACACTGCACAGTCTGCAAATGCTAAGTATGTGTATACTTATATGTATTACAACGACTCTTGCTTGAGCTTCCTGAGCAGGCCTTGGTGTGGTAGCTATAGCCCCAACGTTGATGATAACCGTCTACAAGTATTTACTCATGCTTCATTACTTCGATGTGCTACAAACACCTGATTTAGATTTACTGAGTCGGCGCGATCACGTGCAACGCGCGTCACGGTAGCCGTAGCCGCGTGAAGTTGTTGAGATTGATTGTCCTTTGCACTAAAAGCCGTCTTTTCTCGTATTACATCCTGCTCCCCACCGACAAGCTTCTTTTCTGCTGTCATGTCCCAGACAACTGCCGCAAAGCAACCAAGGTCGGGTCTGCGTTCTGTCAAGCGCGATTTTTCCTCTAGTTCTCTGGCACCTTCCAGTCAAGAGGCAGCTTCATCAGATCCAGACACAATTCCATGGCAGCCGACACCCCCGAAGAAGCTGTCTGGACTAGAGCAGCGACTCAAAGATATCCAGGACGCGTTGATGGGGCAGGTCGTATCGTCCGAGAAAGTCCTTGAGTCCTCCCAGTCCCAGTCGCAGAAACGACCATCGCCTTCCCAAAACCCACCAGCAAAACGGCGGCAACTGCCCTCGTCGTGGGATAACAAGGAAGACTCGTCTGCGCAAAGTTCCCGTGCGCGTCCCTCATATCCCAGCTCGATGTCTACGAGGGCTTTCGGCGCCTCGCGCCAGGTGAACTCCAACGAGACTTTGGTGGTTCCCGTGGCAAAGAGCGGCGCCTCTAAGCCCGCCCCAGTCTTTTTAAGTCAAGAGCAGACGCATGTACTGAAGTTGGTGCAGGCCGGGTTAAGCCTGTTTTACACTGGTAGTGCCGGTGAGTAACTTGCTTCTTCCAGTCTCCCCTTCTCGAAGGATGGGTAGAACACGCACTTGAGGCGGCCCCTCATCTGGTCTAGGATTTGGCTTGGCCAGAGACGCACTCCTGCTCTAACGCGTCCACTGCGACCCGCCAACAAGCGGCATCACTCAGCCATCTCAGTTGACGCGTCTTCAATAGCACAGAGAGACACCGCGCGCATATGCTCACCCTTCTCATTCTGTAGGAGCCGGAAAGTCTGTTCTCCTCCGGGAAATCATCAAAACTCTGCGGAAGAAGTACAACAAGTCGTCTGACGCCGTCGCGGTCACTGCGTCTACCGGTGGGTCTCAACAACCAATCTCTGGAGGACGAGCTGTGCTCCAACGGATGTCTTGCAGGTATCGCCGCATGCAATGTGGGAGGGGTGACGATCCACTCCTTCGCCGGTATTGGGATCGGAGCCGAGCCCGTGGAACAACTCATATCAAGGGTCCGGAAGAACAAGAAGGCCATGACGCGCTGGCTACGAACCCAAGTTCTGATCATAGACGAAGGTGCGTGCAGTCCTTGTCTTCAACCCCGGAGTCTCGCCCTGATCCACCCCAAACCCAGTCTCGATGCTCGACGGCGACCTTTTCGACAAGCTGGCCCAGATAGGATCTCAAATACGCAAGAACGCCGTGCCATTTGGCGGGATTCAGGTAAGCGACCGCCAACGAACACGAGCATTCAGCTTCCTGTGAGGTCACTCCGTAGTCCTATCAAACCCTGACGGCCGTTCCGCACAGCTCGTTGTCACCGGGGACTTCTTCCAGCTCCCGCCGGTCACCAAAGGGAGCCAGGAGGTCAAGTTCGCATTCGAAGCGCAGCTCTGGCGCGAGACGATCAAGAAGACCTACAACCTCACGAAGGTCTTTCGCCAGCGCGACCCCGAGTTCGTCGACATGCTCAACGAGATGCGCTTCGGCCGCCTCACGGACAAGTCGATCGCCCGCTTCCGTAGTCTCTCGCGGGAGATCATGTACGAAGACGGTCTTGGGGCTACCGAGCTGTAAGCAACCTCGCTTGCCCTCGATCCCGGCCTGAGCGTTACTGACCACTGTGAACGGCCCGCGCGGCAGGTTCCCCAGGCGAGAGGACGTCGAGCGGTCGAACGGTGTGCGCATGACCGGGATCACCGGGCGAGAGCAAGTGTATACCGCGTATGACGGCGGGAGCATCACTGAGCCGCAACAGCGCGAGAAGATGCTCGCCAACTTCATGGCCCCCAAACGGCTCGTCCTCAAAGAAGGCGCACAGGTGCCGCCCCCTCTCTCCCATCTACGCCTACTCAAACATGGCGTTCGGACACTGACTTCCCCCGGTCTCGTTCGCACAGGTGATGCTCATCAAGAACTACGACGACACCCTCGTCAACGGCACGATGGGCAAGGTTCTCCGCTTCGTCGACAGCACCGCGCCGCTCGAGCACGAAGACGAGATCCTCGGCAAGCCCGCGTCCAAGGGCAAGCAAGAGCCCAAGGCCCCCGCTCCCGCCGCCGTCACTGCCGCGCCCAACGCGGGCACGCGTCAGCTTCTGCCCCTCGTCGAGTTCCTCCAGCCAGGGGGCTCGCGCCGGACCATGGTCGTAACGGCTGACAGCTGGAAAGTCGAGCTCCCGAACGGGGAAGTGCAGGTCAGCCGGACCCAGGTGTGTACCTGCATTTCGCTCCCCCTCGTCCTATCTCGACAAGCCTCGCGCGGATGGGCAGAATGAAGGTTGCTGACGAGCTGGCTTCCAGCTACCGTTGATCCTTGCATGGGCGATGTCGATCCACAAATCCCAGGGCCAGACACTAGAGCGTGTGAAGGTCGACCTCGCGCGGGTGTTTGAAAAAGGTCGGTACATGGGTCCTACTCTTATTTTTCCCGCATGCATAGTCCGTGAGCGCTGACTGTCGTGCGTGTATGTACATAGGACAAGCGTATGTCGCTCTATCGCGTGCAACCTCGCTGCATGGATTGCAAGTCCTGAACTTTGACCCGGCAAAGGTGTGTGATGTTTGTGTATATGAGGTCCGTATCTTCTCATATGAGTGAGCTTATTAGGTGAAAGCACATCCCAAGGTCGTTGAGTGGAGCAAGACGCTCGAGACAATCCCAGTCCGTGAATGATTCAAGGACATCTTGCTCCCGATTGGGAACAGTACCGCATGCGCTCACCGTGATGAATGTGGAACGTTGTTACGTCGGAAGTGGAAATGTGCACTATAACATTATGCTATATTGATCTTGACTGTAAACATACATGTTGCATATCTTTCGATGTGTATAATGTGCGTGAACGATGTGCGAATAACTGATCAGCATGTTGCTTGCCGTGATGTCGTGAGCACTGCATGCTAACATCGCAGTTATTATCCATCTCCAATCCGTCATCGTTGCGGCTACCAATGCGGCGCCCAACCTGCACGACGACATTTCAGCGACATATTCCACCGTAGTTGTGAGAGAATCATCCCACTCACCCATGTACATCAGCGCGAGGTTCGCTGGGTCGCTAGCCTCCGTGATGAGCTCGTTGACCGTGTACTCCACGCTGAGCGTCTTGTCGAGCTTCCTTGCCACGGTGGACAGCGCTCGGTCTGCGGCCTCGTCCGTCGCCCCGCTGGCCATGTCGATGCCGATCGCGAACCGGAAGGCCTCTCCCGTCAGCTGCGCCGTCTCGTCAGACAGCCCGGCCTGTACGCGCTTGATCTTGGACTCGCTCGCGGTCCTGGTTGGGGATTGAATGAGTGTCAGATCAGATCCCTAAGGCGGCCTACGACGTGTGAGAGCTCGACAAGATGCGGGACACGTACCAGGAGTGGAGAGGATCGTACTTGAAGACCTCGAGGACAGTCAAGATCGTCTCGGATCCGTCGCGAAGGACTCTTAGCGTTTCTTCTGCACATCTCTGGAACACACCTTGCGTGCCGGAAATACCCATTCCATCCACCATGTCGGCCGTTAGGCGGAACGGCACCCGTTCGGGCTGTGGAAGTAGCTTGCCCTGATGACACAACTCAGTCAACCCATACATGTCATTTGATTGGTTGGGATCCGTACCTGCTCGAATGCAATCCCCAAGTCGATGTGGACGACTTCGCCCGTCTTATGATCAATCAGAATGTTCGAGGTGTGCCGGTCGCCTAGGCCTAGGATGTGTCCCACGATAGAGGTCGTCGCTACGCTCCGGGAGTAGTGTAGACGCATCGCGAACCATGACATTGGCGTCTTGTGCTTCTCGGTGAAGTAGTGTCGCATGACGGGGTGGAACTCCTCACGGAGCTTCACGAATCGCTCAATGAGCTCCTGCGGATTCTCGCGCCACTTTTTGTCATTCGTGGGGTTCATACGCTTGTTGAACTGTTCTGGTGTGAGGTCATTCGGGCGATACCTAGTATGTAGAAACAAAGTCAGCCCTATGTGCTCGTCAGGTGCGGAACTTCATGTCGAACCTAAGATGAGCCGGACGCAGCCAAGACGCGAGAGCCGTGGTGTTTTCGACGAACTCCAGGACACCTGCCTGTGATGCCAGCGGAATCACTTTGTATCCACGCACACGGAGCTTCCGCTTCTGGGTCTCACGATCGTGGCGCAATACGACATCGACCAGGTCGAAGACCTGCTCCATGACAGCGTCTTGGCGCATATCATCGTTTCCCTCTCCCTTGAACTATTGCGTGTTAGCTGTTATCCACGTCTTTCTTGCTGTACAACATACCAGTTGCTTGTATGCCTTGCCATTGGATCCAAAACACTGGATGATTTTCGGCAGATTGACGCCTCCGGCGGTGGAATAGCTTTTGTCGTAATGTGATATCCAAACGCAGTCGCGGTACTGGGTGGATGGGTCGATTGGCGTTGGGGCGGTAATTACGGGGACCCGCACATCTTTGAGCTGCCGGATGGCGATGTCGGGAACTTTGAGAGCACTTGTAACTTGCGACTTGCCCTTAGGGAATTTGTGCTTGATGGGATACTTCGCCCATTCCAGAAACACGGTGCAGACCTTCTCCACGGCTTGCACACGTTCGCCGGCATTGGGGTGGCATCGCAGCTTGTCGAAAACGTCGGCAACAGCAGCAGCACGTTCTATCTGAGAGGGAGGCGGTGAGGTATGTCGTCCCGATTGCCGTCTTGCAGAATCAGATGTTTGTGATTGCTCGGAACGCAAGCAATACAGAGGGAAAAGGCTATGGTATGGATGCTCAGAGCCCATTCGTAGGATGACGCGCTGCAAGAACTCCTGGTTGCTCGCTAGCGGTGAGCCTTCCGATTTCGACAGACGAGCTGTGAGCTGATGGGCAAGGAAAACAAACTTCCGCGAGGCGACCCGGTCGATGGCGGCACCAAAATTCAGTGCAGGGTCATTGATCTCGAAGTTCGCAAGCCACAGAGAGCAGAGGCGGATGGGGGTATCTTCGTCAAATTTGTCGGATGCTGCAAGACAGCGAGAGTACATATCAACCGCAGACGAGAGGAATGATGTCCGCTGGCCAAAGTGCTCCCGGGATCGCTCTTGATCTTGTCTTAGGAGGACCTCTGCTCTGTGTTGTTCCTGCCTCAGAGCTATGTACTCTTTGCTATTCTGCTGGACCCGCTTGATTTGATGGTTGAGCTGCTTGATTTCCTCCCTCTTCCGGTCTACGTAAAGTTTCCATCGCAGTGAGTCTGGAGACCTTGATATGGCATGATACTGTCGTTCTGCGAAGATCGCGTACTGATGGAAGATAGTGGCACGACTATGGTCCGATGTCGAGGACGTCTCCATGCTGTGATTGAGGGCAAGTTCAACTGCAGGTCCGAAACAGTCTGAAACAATCTGCGCTGGGCTTTTCATCGATGCTTCTGCTGACCATGTCCCCTGTGTACACCATCAGGGCTGAGAACATCACAAATGTGAATATTCCTACCAAGCGTGTAAGCAACATCGCGTGTTGCAAACTCTCCTCCGAGTCATGTTTGGCTTTGTCCAGCGATTTCGAGAGAGTCAGTGTCTCCAATGACTTGATGGCGATCTTCGGCTCCTTCATCAGCCACAAGACATTCGCAAATTCTTGCGCAACCTTTGCAGAGGGACTGCGTTCCAGGTTCTGAGCTCGTGTGATTGAATTCAAGGCGATCTGCGGCTGATTGACGCCTCTAGCCCTCTCGGAGAGACACAGATAGCAGGCCTTCTCAAGGTTCAGCAACGCGTCACAGAAAGGGGATGTGAAGTCTCCAATCTGGTCGCGCTGTTCTTTCTGCCGAACAGAGCGGATGAGTGAGATGCGAGTTGCTATGATCGCTTCGATGTTGCCAAAGCTGTTCACAAAGATGATGGGGTTTAAACAACTGTCAGGGACAGGACGTGGAACTTACTCAAACATTGAGTCAATAATCGAGAGCTTGTTCCACTCCGTTGCGTCGACGCGCTTCAACTGCAGAGCCGTCTGGATCTCATCACTTCTCCACTGCCTGACCTGGTTCAAGCACATGAGATTCTGAACGACCTGACGAATCTCAGTAAAGTTCTCGTTTCCGAGGTCACGAAGACGATTCATCTCTCGAATGAATGCACGGCGAAGTATCATGTCCACCGCATGCGGGCTCCTCTCCCGATAGACCGCTCGCAAGGCCAGATACAGCGTCGCTCCGGAATGATTGTTGCCTAAATTCTCCGGGAGATCCCAAGTTTCCGCACGCCAGCCCAGGCTGTAGGCGAGTGTACTGGATTCGGGAGTGTTGGTCGCATCAGAAGAGAGGGTCTGCATGGTACTCAAAGCCAGCTGGTTGAATCCGAACGCGTACAATGCCTGCACAATGCCGTCGGTATCCGAGGACTCTCCGACACCTGACTCCACTACCGCCCCATGGAATCGGAATGCCTTGTCCCACTGATTTTCATGCCGGAGGCGCTTGACGAAGAAATTACGGAGGTCATCGGTCTGGATCCCATAAAACCCATCGGGCTCGTCGATATGGCTGTAGATCTCGAAGAGGATGTGTTCCGTTGCGGAACTGTCGGAGGTACTTTCTGTGTCTTGATAATTTGAGGCAAGCTCTAAGAAAAGGAGAGCGGTGGTATACGCGCTGCACTTGACAGCACAACGGCTTAAGAGAGTAAAGTCCACCGATAGCCATTTGTCGTACGAGAGAGCATCCTTAGAATCTGAGGGGCGGAAATGTCGGAGATGCAGCACAACACTGATGATCGCGCGGTAGCAAGGTATTGCAGCATCGTCGAGGGACAAGACCTCCGAGAAGTACCTTGACAACGAAGTCCGGGCGGAGTTTGGAGTGTCAGATGCAGACGCGTCGAACTCGATCTGCAACAGCGAGTGAACCAGCACTGGAAGGACCTCTTCCGCGAAGCCATGGTCAGACTGCAAAAGAGGAGATAACGGCGCAAAGAATGGATCACGAGTCCCAAGGTGCTCGCAAAGCAGTTTAGTGATCTTGGGTATCCATTCATCAAAATCCCTCGCAAGGTGCACCATGCCGTCGCTCTTGAGGATGCCACCAAGATCTGGCGCTGCAAAGCCGTGGAATGGTTTCGAGAAAGCCTGCAAGTATTCTAACTCCCTGCAGATATCACCGGGACAACCAGAGCCGATGTACGATTCGGACGATGGGATTGACATGAGCGTGCACAAGGTGTTATAGGCCACGTAGACTTGCGACGTGGAGGATGTGTCGAGCATGCTACGTAGTGAGACGACTATCGCGGAACGGGCAAGGTGCACATTCGCTCGAACGGGCTCCTGTTGTTCGTCATTGCTGCTTCCCTCGGCTGCTCTTCGATGGAGGGTACGCACGGTCTCCGGGTCGAATTGGTCGCTTCCAATACTGTCCACCTGACCACGGTGCAACATGAGTAGTGATGTGAAAGCATCGATGTCGCTGTCGACGAGGTACTTCTGCGGGGGAATACACGCCTTCAGTCTCCAGAAGTCCGAGTTGCTGAACTGTTCGTCTGCGTCCTGCTGCGATGCGAACTCATAAATCCGCCGCACGAGACGGAACTTGCTCGCAGAGACACCGTGGTCAATGAGTACGGATGTAAGCTCTGACAGTCTCACGTCTCCACAAGCGGCTTGCAACGAAATGGGCAACTCTCGAGGCCACGCAGCGAGGGCACGGACGACCTGCTTTTTAAGGTGTTTGCTCCTCCGCAGGCTCTCCGCTTGGTTCTCTGCCCAGTCAAGGAGCTCTCGGCCCAGTATGACTACAGATGGATCGTCGGTTGACTCCAAGAAGTCGTGAGCGATGGTGCTGATGCGGATGATCACATCGGCGAGTCGATAGTCCGCCTTGGTGTTGGAAGTCTTGTAGAGGGACAGGCACCATTCAAGCAGTGACTGCGCACCACGGGCAAGATCAACCTGTGCCAGCATCGAAACAGCTCTCCGGGTGAGAGTGCGTAGGATACTCTCGTCTCTGAACTGCTCGTGATGGCAAGCGACCCAAAGGTAAAGAGCATTGAGGAGTCGGTACTGCTCGTTCACAAGAGGAGAACGCTCAATCGCAGCAAAGAGCTGTTGAAGAACGTGGTAGGTGACTGCAGGAGAGTCGACACGCTTTGCCCGACGCCTGTACCAATCAATAGCGCGAAGGACAGTGGTCGTCGGGTAGAAAGGTAAATTGGGTTGATGAGCCTCGAACGTGTCCAAGGAGCGATACTTCGAAATGGCGCGGAACGTTTCAGACGCGCTATCCGAAACTGCAGTCTCAATCGCAGTCGCAATCGTACCCCGCGGCGAGATATCCTGATCCCCGAGGCTCCCGAGTATGCCAACCACGATACCATCTGCGCTCCTCTTGAGCTTTTCCTGAAAGGCCGCGTCAGATTTGCCGGTCCCCGCCTTCATCCGCAAAAGTTTGTCAAGGTCCCCCGTTGCCTCACCATCGGGATGAAAATCCAACCAAAAGACGATCTGGTACGCGATAAGCTCCGCGAAGCACTCGTCAATCCCCGCTTCTTCAGTCTTCTGGATTGCTTGGCAGTGGCGCACAAATAGCTCCTTTCCATAGCTGATCTCGTCGGAATTGCCCCGGGCTAGGAGATTCGATGGAGTAAATGCGTGGAACGTAGCCTCAGCGCACTCCCTACGGTCACGGTAGCCAAGGAGGTCAGGAGGGAATTTGAAAAGGTCGATACGGGATTGTCGGATAGAGTAAGCAAATTGGCCGGCGTAGCAACGAAAGAGATCGGCAAGCGTTTCGATACCTATCCGTTCGGCAATGCCAGTAAGGACGGCCTTGAGGTGTGGGTGGTACATCGAGGAGAAATAAGCAAGCTCAAGAAGATGCCAGTATGCACCGCGCCGAACAGAAGCCTCCGATATGACCATGTTGCCTAGACAGAGCAGACGAGTGAGGATACTCTCATAGCTTCCATTGACATGAGCACGATTATGAGGTGACAACGAGATAAGACACGCACTTTTGTGAGTTGGCACAGAGATGATTATGTATCTCTTTGTAGACTCGCATGAGATCGCGCTGAGCGAGTCGACCGACAGCGAACAGGCGAGGGCTTGCTGCCGCGACACGGAAGCGAAGCCTAATATCGGAGTCGTCGCCAAAGGTTGGGAGCACCGCGGCTGGGAGGTCCTCGGGTTCTGGTATGGGGGTATTCGCGTCCACTGGCAGCTGCCATATCTCTTGGTTGGGATCCTTGGCAAGGTATCCATCTAAGAAGCGAATTATGGCGTCCTGCACCTTCCAGGACCGTTCTCTCGGCCGTTTCAACCTCTTTACCGCCTCCCAACAGTAAAAGCGTGCATTCTGGCCGAGCGTCGTGGAAGCGACGGTAGGTTGTAACCAGATATAGGAGGTCGCTTCCAAGACAAGCAAGACGAGTAACAGCGTTTCGTCGCGGTGCTTAAAAGCATAGGGTGTACATATATCTTCCAGCTTTCCCAACAACATCTCGAGGTTGGGTATCCCGATGTTCAGCGTCCTCCGCCTGATCTGCTCACAGTAGGGTGGCGCAAGAATAAGAAACTCGTCTGGCTCGCAATCTAGGATGAGTTCAGTTAGGACACGGTCGCGAGTAGGTTCGCCTGAAGAGGATTGTAAGATGGGGACCACTGCGAGGGCGGTCATGCACAAGTCCGCAATGTGCCGATTGTGAGTTTCATCCTGGTCTGACGATGTTACAGCCACTGAGTGCTTTGTGCGAACGGGGCCGAAGCCGTCAGCATCGTCTACCTGAGCTTTTGCGTGCGAATCTTCATCTAATGTGCGTCCCACTGCTAATCGTAGCACATTGCGAAGCTGCTTGAGTAGCTCAACGAAAGCATCTTGAACCTGGATGCAACGGCACTGGAGCTGAAGAAAAAATCAAGATGGCGACAGGGGGACATACATCTGCACTACGAAAGACGAACTTCTGGAGGTCCCGTCGAAGAGCTGTTGAAGAGTGATCAACCCGTGACACCGCGAGTAGTTTTCTCAGAACCTGGATCCGGATACCCGTCCTTTCGCTTGGGGGAACTAGCGTCTCCCACTGATCATGCACAGTGCCACCATCGTCCGCACATATGAGAGGGTCGAGGGAGTCCAGGATCAACCGTCTCTCTTCTGGCTTCCACCGCAAGTCAGTTAATAGTGGCATGGCGGCGCCTAGAAGCTTGCAGGCCCCCTGCAAGACACGCCTGTTGGACTGGGTGCCGTTCATCAAGAGGGAGGCTTCGAACGTCATTGCGATCACAGCCATGTCCATGGAAGAGCGGATGCGTTCAGCAGTTGGGAAGCTATACATTGCGTCGCGATCACGGGAACCAAGAGCTACTGTGGTCTCTTCTAAGGACTTGAGTAGAAATGCCGAAATCTTCCTCTCTCGCCCACGCGGAGGAGCCAAATCAGTACTGTCGCCGAAAGGAAGAATCACCCTCCCCACGGTATCATCTGGTGGCGTGATGACAGGAGAGAGGGTCTGTGCAGTTGGAGGATCTCGCGGTTGTCGATATGGCGGAAGACGGGCATGTAGCTGGAAGTCACGAATGACCTGGGTCTGCTTCTCCTGGACTAACGCATCTACAATGATGCTATGGGGCAACATCATACGGCAGTAGAGCTTGACCCTCTTTGATGAACCGATGATACCTTCCAGGAGGGCATGTACGTGCGCGACAGTGTGAAGGGGCATAGAGGTACGCCGTTCGCTGCCAATCCTCCATGACTCCATCAACCAAGAGAGTACTTTCTCCTCCATCTGCATGCGGTACAGTCGCACGTCCTGGTTCGCGATACGAAGACATAGGACCATGAAGTCACATACTGAGTCGTAGGGGTATGCAGGTCCTTGCACGCCCAAGTCCTTAGCGAAGGACTCAACCTCGACCAAGACACGCTGTGAGGAAAGCAAACGCTTTGAATGGATCAACAGCACGTGGGCAGTATGGCATGCGGCCCGGGACACTGCAGGGACGTTGGCGCGTCGCATGGCATGCGTCCAAATCGGATCCCATATCAGCGTGACGTCGGGCGAGGAGAGTGCTTGACTTTGCGAGGATTCCGTCGAGGAGCCGGAGGGTGTGGTGCACTCAGAATGGGCAATGGCGGCAAGACAGAGGAAAGTCCAAGATTGGATCACAACGTCCTCGAACGATACAAACGGCACCAGCGTCGCGATGATGTCCCGACGAAGTTGTTCGTGCAACGTATACCAATGACGGTCGATGAAGAAAAGCAAGACTTGCAGATGATGTAACTTAACTTGCTGCGAAGGTTGGGATCTAATAGAAAGAAGCAGCGACGTGACTGGATTTTCGAGCTTGAGGCGCTTTCCGGATGCTGTCGCGGATGAATAAGTGGTCTCCGACTGTAAGTATAGCTATCGTGTACTTCATCAGTCTTTCGACATCATCCATCTATTTTATTATCACCTTCTCTGCGCAATCTGCTTGAAGTTCAAGAATTGCCCAAGCTAGCGCCTGCTCGTTGTCGAAGTGCCAACCGTACTGAAAGCTGTCCGCTACAAAGGCCAGTTTTGAGGACGCGTGTCGCTCTGCGTCCATCAAATGCAGTTGCAAGGAGTCGAGGGATAGGTCATGAATGGCTCCGCGACTCTGCACTGAGGGATCTAAGGCAGCCCACAACACGGCAAGCGCATCGCTATGGTCTATCCTCACTTCTCCTTCGAGAGGATGTGGGGTCAGCAGCGGGAAGAGCAACCGCAGAACGACCAGGAGCTGTGCTTTCAACGACTGGTTCTTTGTAGCCCACATGCCGACCAAAGATTGCCAACTGCCTTTAGCAAACGAGCCGACCACCTGGCGACAATTCAGGGTGAGATGTGATAGAGCGGAAGAGAGGGCGATGAGGTAGTCGTGATGAAGAGAGGTGTCACCCGTGTAGATGCGAAGAAACAGCGAGAAGTGGTCGAGGAGGATGCGAGGGAAGCGGTGAGGATCTTCTGCGACTCTCTGTGCTTGCTCTTCCTGACTGGCTTCGTTCATGTCTTCGGGTCCAGACAGGAGGGGGGCTGTCGGCGATGACAGGAGAGTGGCAAGAACGGACATGAATTCGATCTGCTCAAGAGAGACAGGCTGGGACGTTCTGGGTACGGTAGACGGACCTCGACGGAGGGAAGACCGCGGTGGTTGACTATGCGGCCGCGACCTTTTCAAACCTGGCGTTGACGGACCCTCACCATGCCCCTGGTCGCTCTCAAACGACGAACCGTCCTCATCCATTTCCATATCCGATCCACCATTCACATCATCTCCTACTTCAAGATATTGCGAGAGTTTCCGCTTTGGCGCACGTCCGAGGACGACGTTGAATGCGAGGGCGACCAGTTCGTGCCACATCAGGTCCTTCAAGGCATGGAGGTGCGGTCGGTAGCTGAGAATGAAGTTGATGGTCTTTGCATAGTCCAGAGCGACTGGCGACAGCAACTCGGAGTGCAATACGATTGCATGCGTGATATGGGTGAGGAGTGATTTGAGAACGCGGGTGTTGAGACGTTCGATGCTGCGTTCGGTGAGCCATCGAGTAACCGAAGCGGCATCAGCTAGTCGTTTCACCGAAGCGGAGCCGCGGCCGGTAGCCTGAGGAAGGACACCGGTTTTCGAGACGCATGCGTGGAGTTCCTTGGTGAATGATGCAAAGAGAGCCTGAAACAGTGCCAACCAGGCTTTCCCGTCGCCTTCCTTGTCAAAGTGAAGGACAGCTGAAGGTCTTTGAAAAGCAGCTCGTACAGAGTCTCGGGCTTGTTGTCGTTCGATGGCCTTGTCACTCTTTAGATCATTTAGGGTCTCTGCGAGGTTGCTGTCCGTCTCTCTCCGAGGCATAGACTAAGAAACGAACAATTCAGAGCAGACGGCTGCCTCGTGCTTGATAGCTCACCGTAACCAAGACTACTGAGCAGTACAAGTAGGACAGCGAGCACAGCAGAAAAGAGTAGGTGCCGAGGGTTGAACAACACAAAATGTAGTACTTAACGCGAGGAACAACTGGGGGACTCAGAGGTTATGGAACACCTTAGGCATAATTTGTACATATTGTTTGCTTATGCTTGGTCCGCATTTGGGCGTATGAAATTGAATTCAAGGCAACATCCTTGACTGAGTACCTTCTCTAACTCCCTGTTGTTCAGTAGTTCAAAGACTTTATTCTCTGTGAGCAGTCTCATCAGTGAACACAGAAATTTGTGCAATGACCACCGTAGTTCTTTAGGCGCAAGTGCTATGCAAGCCCGGTCCATGACGAGCGCCCGAAAAGCCTTGGAAGACGACATTGACAATCATGCGCAGGCCATTATCAATCTGAAGAGTCAGCTGAACGTATTAACCACCGTTGCACGTCTTCCTACGGAACTTCTGTCCGAGATATTCTATCATGTTGTTCGAGACAGTTATGAGACTCATCAGACTACGCTTGGCTCAGGCTACTACCCATACCGTGCGGCCACTGCGTGGATCACAGTCGCACATACATGCCATGCCTGGAGAGAAGTCGCGCTGAATACGCCAAAATTATGGGGCCACATTGTTGTTACCCGCAAAAGGTCCGCAGACGTATTCCTCGAACGATCCAAGAAGGCCCCTCTCTGGATCACCGCGGCGTTGGGGTCGTCACTTGCCCCCGAGCGATCCCTGATACTTGAGGAAATCCTCGTATCCGAAGTCAAGCGTCTGCTGGAGTTGCGCCTAAGTGGCTCTCCTGATGTCCTCCGTGGCTTGTTTCAGTCGATCCGCGAGCCTGCAGTACAACTGGAGACTTTGGTGCTTATGGACGATAACCCCCGCTATGGCCTGGGCCCAGACCCTCCGCACATCCCTCAGTCTTTATCCTCGCACTTTCTTCCTCACCTTCGCAACCTTGAAATCCGTCATCTGAACGTTCCATGGAATCAAACTATATTCTGCCCGACTCTCACGAAGCTCGTGCTTCACGGTAGTCCTCCTCATTTCTCGGCCAGCTCGTTCGAGAGCCTTCTCTCGGCACTCGAGATTATGGTCGCTCTCCGGGAGCTCGAACTGGAGCATACGATTCCGCGGGTGGAGACCGACCTAAGAGCCGTTTCTCCGCCCACTCGAAGAATCGCCCTCCCCCATCTTCACTGTCTTACACTCATGGCAGGGGGCCTGGAATGCGCGAATCTCCTAAATCACCTCACGCTGTCTGCACATGCGCGTCTTCATATAACTGGTCGAGGTTCTGTGGCTGTGCCGGATTTAATCAATACAATCAAAGACCACCTCGCTCGTTCAGATCGCCTACAGACCGTCCGCCTCGATGGCGCCTACAACATTGTCCTCCGGGGTTGGCGCAATCTGGCGGATGTCACTACGTTGTCAAGAGTGACTGGAAGCGATCTGTGGCTCGACGTTCCCTTCGGCTCGCCTTTCGTCTCGCAGCTCGTTGAAAAGACCACAGTCTTCACCCATGTGCGGACGTTGGAGGTAGAGCTGCAATACAGAGACTGGAACTGGAGAGATGTCTTCGCAGGCATGCCAAACATTCGCGTCCTGTCAGTGTACGGCGACCAAACCAAGGAGTTCACCGATGCCCTTTCCACCAGCCGCGACGCATCCACATTGGTTCTGCCCTACCTCGAGGTCCTGAGAATCCAAGATGTTCGTCTTTCCCGCTTGGAGTATGAACGGGGGTCGGAACTCGTGGACTGGCTGATTGATTGCTTCATCGTGCGCTGTAATCACGACCTACCTGTCCAGGAGCTCCATATCACTCAATGTAAAAACGCATTGGCACCAGACGTGGAGCACTTGAAGGAGATCGTACCGGACGTGCGATGGGATGGAGTCGGGCGCCTTGTCTGGGAGGAGGACGAAGAAGAAGAGGAGGAGGAGGAAGAACACGAATATGAAGATGACTATGGCTTCCCGATCTATGACATTGATGATGACGACTGGTACCCTGACGCCTACTATGACTTTTGGTAACTCGCATTTATGTTCTCGCTTCATACCGCGCTTCTATCGCTCATACCACCTGTTGAGTTTTTTTCATTGCGGCAGACTTATGTAAATTCTGCGAATCATCTACATCCCGTCTTCGAGAATACTATAGTTTTGAATATGCGCACTGCTGTATCCATGATGATTACGACACTCGCTTACATACTTTATTTGTTCCTATTTGACTAGCGCTCTTTTAGGCCCCCGCAAACCATGTTGCGTCTTTACCTTTTACCATACGGACGCAACAGAGTTTGTTCCAATTCTGTTGCTGCTCGAGTGAGGACGTCAGCGGACGTCCTTTCAACTGCATCTTCTCAACCTGTCAGTATGCATTATGAATATATTGAACGCGGAAATGCCGATGTGGATAGTTCATACTTGTTCACCTGATGGCGCTGTATTGCATCTCTTATGTCTACATCTATGTGCATGTTGTTGTGGTATCAGTGATAATCGAACACCAACTGGGATTTCTATGAACGTCACGTTGTCACCCAAATGACGCGACGCGTGACATTCGCGTGACGCACGCGATGTACTGATGCGAGCACAAGAAGCTGTACGCGATGCGCGCGTTGCTTGCAAACCTTGACCCAACATCTATTCCTCTCGTCATTTGCTTTCGATTCACACATTATGCAGGCGACGTTGGACACCTTGGGTCTTAAGCGTACATTTCTCTTGGTTTCTCTCCTTGCGCGTTTCTCTGATACTCGACAGACTTGACCAGGGCTCTCCTATGTCTCTCTAAATTTGGCGAAGATGTTATCCTCGTGACAACACCGGATAACTTCACTCTCTCGTCTACAAACGCCGCTTTGTCTGCATATGGGTGCTTCAATTATCCCAAATCTTTCTTCAATAAGTACCGCATAGATGCACGCCCGGTGAATAATGAGTCAATATCGGGGCAGATTGCCATCAAGGTGCGAGAGATGTATCGTCCGTCTGAACATGTATTTGACCGTGCATACAGACACTCATCTCCATCCTGAAGCACAGAACGAACGAGAAGGCGTGCGAGAAGTGCGAGTTAGTCATCACCGATGGCCCTTCGCAGAATCACCATTTTGACGACGAAGACGATGAACATGACACCCTGGAAAGCAGATTGACTGTGCGTTTACTTTGCAAGCACGGTAAATCTCACATCTCGCTCATACCCTCCCCAACTCCTAGTCTATATCTGCGTGTTTGCGGATACTGAGGGCCTTCTCGTCTTATGCCCATCCGCAGGTGTCGTCAAGACCCATCGTCTATCGCTCAACCATGCCACTGGTCTATCCCCTAACATCTCCGACCCGACGTTAGAGTCGCGCTTAATTATTGGCCCAAAAGCGCTTAAGAGTCTACTCGAACATTTTCCTTTTGGCAAGGGTAGCAAGGCTGACCCTCAGCTAATGTGGAACTTCTGGGATGACGAGGTGCAACTGCGGAGCCTGGAGCCATCATCAGACGCCAAAAGTACGTGTGCATTAGTACAGTAATCTCATACCCCGTGCTGAGCAGACGATAAGGTCAGACGCAGTTGGCGACCGAGTTGACCATCAGCGCGGACGAATTTGATCAATACGATCTGCAGACAGGCCCAATGACAATCACCTTCCACCTACGCGAGTTCAATGTGAGTGTGTACCGTGCGCATCACAAGTTTTGTTTCCGTTGATCCATAGCTACGTTATGGCAGGCCACGATTGCCTACGCGGAAGCCGCTCAAGTCCCCCTTGAGATCCGTTTCACGGACCCATCTGAGCCAGTCTGGATATCTGTGGACAACGAACTATCGGATTCCATATTCCTCATCGCTACTAGCCACGTGCAATCTTCCCAAAAGTCGTCGCAGACACATCAACGCGAGCAGGGCCCTCGGACAAATGGCAGTGAGTCAGATGCGAAGGGCAAGAAGCGCCCTTTCGAAGACGACAGCAACCACCGAAACGTGCGCATTGTGCAGACCAACCGGAGCGAGCGACCGAAGAAGCCAATGAAAGTCGTGCATAGAGTCGATCGTGCGTCCATGGCGCGTGAGATGGTCCCTCCACCGACCCCGCCGCAGGCACCTCAATCATCATGGTCGATCCTTACCGCTGCCCCGCAGCAACAACCGTTCCAGCATCAGTATGAGAACTTTCATCAGGGCCTGTACGAGAGCGCGGGGCCTTCACAGCCAGAGGTGGGGAGAGGAAGAGAGAAGGAGCCGCTGTTCCTGCCGAGCTCGCAGTTGTCGCAACTCCCACCTGCGGCGGAGGCGGCGATCATCGAGTCGGGGCTTGGGATAGAGCATATGACTGCGGAGGAGTTCGAGGCGATGCTCGATGGCGAAGCTGAGGAGGTCGAGTTTGGGGAGGTAAGACAGAAGATGGAACGGTCGGAAGAGCTCGAAGACGACCCGTTCGGGGGGCAGCGGTGGCAGAATGAGGATCAGATGGACTTCGTGCCTGGGGAGCTTGGGCAGGAGAGGGACAGTTTTGAATTGGTGGATGAGGTGGAGATGGAGCAGACACAACGCGATGGAGGACTGAAGGTGCGCGGACATTGCTTGTTGCATGATGATCCATCTCTGATCTCGTTTTTAGCCTTTTCGCCCACTATTTGAGGACTGATCGAGTATGGGACATAGTATATGTTGCTGTTATATGTCTGTCGCTCTTGCGATGCAATTCACAACTTACACTTGGCTTCCGAGGCTTCTTCTGGCTTATTGTCTTATGTTCTCCGACGTCGATTCCCGCTCTCCATCTCAAACGCTGCAGCTTAACCATCATAACACACCGCATCCCCGTCCGAATTTCCCGATCCGGATGACTCTTCACCTTCGCACTCACTTTTACTTGAACAGGGGATCCGGTCATGGCATGGCCACTACTATAGGTGGGCTAATGCCCCGATCGGACTGAGAAGCTAAGATACTAACTACGTGACAGCATATGATACTTCCCGTTCCTCAGTCCGCCGCATCCTCCCCCACATCCTCCTCGTCCCCAGCGCCGGGGCCATAGATATCAAAGTCTTCGTAACCGCGCCCAATGGACTGGCTGCTGGGATCCCACCCAACATGCCTGACGACCGCCTTCAACTGCGCGATATCGTCCATCGTGACGCCCAAGCACCTATCGAGCAGGATCTCACCGATCGGCAGGTCGTGCTCGTGGCGTAGATTGACCCAGTCGATGAGGCCCCAGACGAAGTCAAAGTCCTTCTCCACCGCGCCCCGCGGCTCGTTGGGGCGGAGCAGCAGCTGAGCGCCCGAGCGGAAGAGGACGTTGTCCAGCTCGAGCCCCTCCCCGGCGCATGTCGCAGAGCGCGGTGAAGAACCGCCGGGGCGGGGTCTGGAGGAGGACGAGCCTGTCCCCCAGGGGGGCCGTCTGGAAGAGCGCCGCCCATTCGAGCTGGGGGTACGGACCGCCGAGGCTGAGGTAGTCGGCTGTGGAGAACAGCGGGCTGGCCTCCTCGAGGAAGGTGACCAAGGGCGGGACCGCGCCGTCTGTGTCTGTGCGGTCGGGGACGATGGCGACGTCCAGGTCCTGGTAGCTCGACGGGCGCGGCTTTCTGGTCCACCCGTGGAGCTCTAGACAGGCTCCGTCCAGGCCGCTGCTCGCGTGCAGAGTCTGTATGGTCGCTCCGAAGTGGCTGCTGTAGCGGCGTGCGAGGGCACTGATGCCTGTGCTCCCGTATCCGGCGACGCCCAGGTAGGTACACTTGGGTAGCGAGAAGGACATGCGGTGGAGGAGGTTCGCGCAGTCGTCCGTGTCGCCGATGAGACGAACCGACTGGAGGTTAGGGAAGGGGATCATAGAGTCGGGGGCGGGAAGGTCGTTGACATCTAGGGGTATAGGGGGGATGCATTCTGCGAGCTCCAAGACGACCAGGTCCGGCGCAAACGTCTCGAGGACAACGAGTAGCTGTTCGTATGTTCCGACGTATGGCTTGTGCTGCCGCGAATGTCGATCGTAGCGGCCAGCGACCTTCAAGATGGTGAGCGGGGACTGGAATACCGCGTCTCCCCAGTGCAATGGCAGCTTTCGCAGGTCGAGGTGGCTCAGGCGTGGCGCAAATCCTGGCACCGGCATAATCGGAGGGCGATATCCGTCGCTCAAGTTGTCATAGATCATGCTGGAGAGTGGGTCCGTATTGACAAGAGCGAGCTCTCGAAGGCCGCCCGCGGGGAGTGAAAGCTTAGCGCAGAATACCTGCAAGTGCCGCCCCGCGCCTTGGATGCATAGCTCTCGCAGACGAAAAGTCTCCAACGTGATCATGTCCAGAACCTCCATCGACTTCTCGGAGAGGGCGTCGTACTGGCTCAGGTCCGCGCTGATGCACAGAGAGGCCTTTTTCGATCGTGCTAGGATCTCCCGAAAGGCATCTGTGCGGGTGTACCGGATGTTCGCCCACAGCGACGGCGTGGCGAGCGCGACTTCGCGCCAGGTGCAGCACACGTGCGCCAGCCTAATCCAGAGCAGTGGTGGATTGGGCCTCTCAAAAGAGGGGTGGGCGTGAGCAGACCGCGAGTAGTAAGTGTCTCGCGCGACCCAAACCATGATTTGTCCTAGAATCTCCGCAGGGAGCGTCCCGATGGGGGTGAGCGCGTTCATTCCAGTCTTCAACCTAATGATGGCTAGCGAATATGCGTCCACGGCACGTTGCATGAGCTCGCGTGCATGGGTCATGGCACTTCTCGTTTCCACGGAGAGATCCAGGAATCGGCGTGCTATGTAGTCGAAGAAGAAGATAAGTCATGATGCTCTCATCCGAGAAGTATCTCGTGCTGCACTCACGAGCTCATCCACAGACGGAGTCTCGAAGATAGGATTGGATATTGGCATCTCGCGGAACTGGAGTTCCAAAGTACCATATGGCGGCTGCCGGCACTATCCGAGAAATCGACGGTCAGCAACTGTTCCATATAAGTATCATAGCTCTATGCAGCACCGTACCTCCTGATGCGGAGATAATTCTCACTACAGGAGATGTTTTGAGGTTTGGGTATCGTGACCAGTCAAGAAAGATACGTACTAAGTAGGCCTGACTCGGACTCCACGGACCACGGTGCAGCTTGATATGATTGGGCGTCAGTGCCAGCGCTCGGTTCGAGATACCAGGCATATCGAACTTTCCGGGTTAGTAGTGGACTACTAACGACGGTCACCTGGTAGCAACGAAAACGACACCAGGACACATGCACAATGGCTTTTTTTCCCAAGTAGAGATTCATCCCCCTACATCGGGGGACCAGTACTGTCTCCAGCGGGAGAACGACGTCGGCCTCGTCGGTTGTTGCTCAGTCAGAACTTGAGCCAATGTCTTCGCAGGTCACCCACGGTATCAGTCATACTCATCGCATGTTTAGAGGTAGCAGTTGGAGCTTACGCCCTCCCAGGCGCAGATTAAGATGGGTTCTGAGCACCTCACGGATCACATCACTCCAGATGAGCCCACTGATCAGCGCTTAATAGTACCACAACTGCTTTACCTTATTGAACACTGGACGTGTCAATGTACCACGACTAATCTCAGCTGCTGCGCATCAATGTTCCGCTGAATTGAGTGTCTACGGTTGACTTCTGTATCTGAATGCCGAAGGCCAGATAAACACCGTAACCTGACCCTCGTTCGCAAACATGAAGCAAAATTATATACGTCTTCAACAAGCACCCTGATACATTCATACATATCGTTCGAAACGTCATGGAACCATAGTCTACATACTACTTATAGCGTACGACGGCGGCGTATCAGCAAATGATCGTACAAAAACCACACAAGAGACCGATAAGGAGCCGCTGATAAAGATACAGCGCGCGGGAACGTCTAAACGTCCTTTGATCGTGGAGTTCGTGATGGTCATGAAGCTGCTGGGAGCTTGAGGCGTCCAACATAGCAGGAGAGCGATAAGCCTCACTCACGAGAGCGATTTGGATCTACTCTAAGAGGAGGACGGAGAAGGCTGGAGCACACCTCCATTGAGGAAGATGTCCCGCAAGTCCAGCGAGCTCTTCTTCCGCCGCACGGTGCGCTGAGTGGGCACGGCCCCCGCCTGGTTAGGATCGACGTCCGCATTGCGGAGGCTCTCGCTCGACGAGCTCTTACGAGGGAATGGCGTGCTGCTCTGCTCGTGGCTTGGGTCGTGATCGCTATCGAGGTTATGCTTGTGGCTGGCTGCTGCGCGGAACTGCTGCCCCCGGCGTTTGGAGAGCGTGGGCGTCATCGAGGCGAGATATGCGGGAGGGTGGGCAGAAACGTCCCAGGTGCGGGTTGCAGTGGTATTCGTCATGTCGTGTATAGTCATGAGTGGTATCGCGAGTCGGAGACCCGGGGAGTGAGTATCAAGAGCAGTGGATTTTTGGTGCTGTGGTTTGATGTGTGTGTGGAGGAGAACCATGCTCGCGGGAGTGATTGGCTTTATATGTGTACTGTGGAATATCCAGAGGATGCCGTCAAGATGAGCCACAGCCGGTGGTCGATCATGGGAGACTGGATCCGCAGGGGATTCGGACGTCACCGAGGGTCCGAGAACTTTTCGCGCATGGCGGAGCCCAAGAGAGAAATGGAGCCCAGGTCTAGACCGCCAGAACCTACTCCCATAGCTACATTGTCTAGTTTGAAGCAGTGCCCCAGATGTAGTTTTTGAGCGGAACCGCACCGTACGCCGGATCCTGGTGGCCTAGTGAGCTCCGTGCTGTGTCGGCCTCAGGCACATCGTACAGGCTGTGTTCCTAAGAACGAAGAGGTCGTTGAAGCCAACGACAACAGAGCAACCCCGTTTCGAGGATGAAGATGGAGGCGTGAGCTAGGCCCAGCCGCCCAAGCCAGACTCGGAGTACAGCTGAGTGTACCCCACTTTCCAAAGTGTCACGTGACTCATCACTCATCAAGGAGGTTTTGTCACAACGTGACAGCACGAGTACAGATTGCTCCCGCTTTTCGTGAGTGGAACTCGGAGCTTGGATGTTCAAGAACTGCCAGATGTTGCGGAAGTAATCCCAAATGTGACTGCGATATGCTACCGCAGAATCTCCACTGACAAGGAAGAGCATATTGTTCCTCTTCGACTACCCAGATATTCAAGGTGGCGCAGGCTAAGTATCGTGCTCTCACTTAAAGCTAGCGCTGTGTCTTCACAACCAGCGTTCCAAACCCACACCTTTCTCAGTTTTGCAACAGCCACCCGCGACAGGGGGCACCGTGCAGCAGAATGAAGGACCAGGACCACACCGCCGGTCGAGCGGCACACTGATCCGGCAGCGACTGTTCCTGCTGATTCTAACCAGGAATACAATAGATACTACCCTGCAACGGCCAGCACTGGCATGCGCACGACGCTTACAGCTGACAGTGAGTATAATACGGACGGGCCTGACGCGAAAATGGAGGTGGAAATTTCAAGAGGATGGTTCGGAGCCGTCGTCCTGCCAGCGCCGAGACTCCGAACCCTCAGCATTCCAGGAAGAGAAAAGGCATCGGAGGGAGCCGTTAGATCTTGAGAGGACCACCCTGTTCATGCATGCATGGAGTATTGGATGGAGTAGGCTCTCTCGGACTCGGACGCGCTCCGTGCAAAAATGGAGGGTGCTGACCCGGATAAGATGCGTGCATCCTCACCCTCTCTCCACGACCTTCATGGACCCAGCTGTTCGTGTTCAGCGACGCATCAAGGAGCTCGTTACGAACTTGCGGAACCCATCACAACTACTAGTAGCATCAAGGAGCTCGTTACGAAATTGCGGAACCCATCAAAACTACTAGTGCTCCGGTTTGGCCAGTTTGGCTCTCAGCCAGCCCGCCCACTTCCATCTCACCATGAGGCCGATGCGCATACCGTCATCGGCCGCGAGGGAGTGTATTCGCAGAAATCTGATCAGACCGGTGTTGTGAACTCGCACCTACACGAAGGTTGACCAAAATCGAGTACAGACAATAGATGATTCACACTCAAGCCGCCGCGACAGCCAGCGGAGGTACAGTGAACTTTGCCGCAAGCTCATCGAACAGGTCCGCCTTCGCCTGGTAATCAGTGACCAGAGGGTGTGCCGGATGCTCCGCAGACAGTCGGCTGCACTCATCCGTCAGTCCCATCCCATGCATCAAGAACCCCATCCGCACGCCTGCGCTCACCTGAACAGCTGATCCGCCTCCATCGAGCGCGCAGTCCCCAAGCCAGCAGCGACAACTAGCGCTGCGAGCGTCTCCGCGTCGGGCTTCCCGCCCGCGCGCGCGGTGAGGAGGTGCGGGGAGGTGAGGGACGGGTTTGCGAGCTGCTCGGTGTAGAACGCGTGTGCGTCCGCGTAGCCGTCCTTGCCCGTCGCGAGGCCGATCGAGGCCTCGATGAGCTGCAGGAGGAGGTCGTCCTCAGCCCAGCGCTTGGCGCGCTCCAGCTCTTTGCGGGCGAGGTCGGGCCGGTTGATGGAGAGGTAGACTTGGACGGTGTAGGCGACGCTGCGTGGGACGGGGGGTTTAGTTCGTTCGGTTGTGAGATGATGAGCCACCAGTGTATGTTGGCAGCATGAGATTCGCAGTGCATGGCACCTGTACTCTCTAACAGTCTCATCAAGACAACAACGGATGCTCATGAGGGAGCTCCATGTAAAGCGAGTAGTCTAGTCTCACAGGCCCATCTCATGCAGTAGACGGAGGCGAAGAGCACAAATGACCACACACACCGTCCACTGCTTGACTCTGAAACTTCGTCTCAGCTGAAGTGCGGGCTCAATAGCTAGATGCTGAGTGATACGTCTCAAGAACGTCTCATGAGCAACGCAGGACGGAGACATGGGGCGATATGCAATAATCAAGGGGCAGCGATGCGTGCAAAGTGCACAACGACCCTTCTGCACATAAGAGCAAAAACGAAGAGAACAGCCCAGGAGGACCGCAAGCGCGCATGCGTCTTGGCAAGAGAGTGTCCAACAACAGAGCACTCACGCTTCGAGGTTGTGCGTATCGTTCCCAGCACTGAGAGTCTCCAAGGCCTCCTCGACCTCGCCCGCGCTGGCGAACGCCGTACCCGCGAGCACCCTCACCGTGCCCTTCTCCCAGTCGCTCGCGTCCGCATCGTCGCCCTCAATCTCCACGCTGAGGTCCCGAAGCTCCTCGAGGGCCGCATCCCGCGCATCGGAGTCGGAGCCGGCGTGAGCAGCGAAGAACCGCGCGAGCGCAGCGACGGCCTTGAGGGCGATGTTCTCGGTGTCTGAGGGCACAAGGGCTTCCGCTGCAACTGGCGCGCCGAGTGCGATGTGGGCGCGGGCCTGGTAGACTAGCGTTGGGGTGTAGTCGGGGGAGGAGGGGTCCGGGAGTGTGAGATCGACTAGGGATTTGTAGGCGCCTGGTACACGTCGGTATGTGGCTGCGATGACGGAGAATGGGGAGAAAACGTACTAAGCGTGAACTGCTGCTTGATGTGGTAGAGTTCGGATGAATCCATCGTGCTCAATGAGCTGTTTTGTTATGCAGAGAGGCGGTGTAGGAGAGTGTTGGTTGAGGTGAAGTGTGTCAAGAGTGGTAAGCTTGAAAGCGCCCATCGCGTTTCTTCTCATCTATTACCACCACCTACTGTAGCCTACTGTACTACATTCCACTACGAGCTCGTCTTGTCCAAAGCTCGGTCAAAATTATGAAGTCTTCCTGGTTCTCTCGCTGTCACATGGATTCCGGTGATGATGTTTTCGCGAGACCACAAGCGTGACATGCGCAGGTGTTTTGGTATGCGAACATTCATCGCGCACGTCGATTAACACGAAGGTACGCCTATACCGGCACGCTGTCTCATATCGCCCGCGCTGTGCGACGGAGTCGGACACGGCTACGTTTGCTCAAGTCCGTCGCGGTCATTGCACGGGACCACGGGCGACATACACTTCGTGCTCGCGCGCGATCTCAGGCTCCTGTACTTCAGACTCATCACCAGATGAATGGAACACCCAGAACGGGTGCCGCTCAAGCTTCTTTGTGAAGGTTGCAGCATTTCAGTGCGGTCGTCATGCCGCGCGGTTGGGATGAACATGGAAGCTGAAGTGCTGAAGCGGGTTTTCTTCCTATCCATACAGTGCCTTCTATGGCTTCACCCGGGCCCGACGCAGTTGCTTTAGCGCTTCCTGCAAGTCCTAGTCTGTGTTGACCAGGAGTGTATGAAGAATAAGCGGGTTTGATCCATCATGTCGCTATGTAGGAACTCGAGCGCTCACCAGCCATTGATAATGGTGGTATGGTACAGTATGTGGTGGGAGTGTTGAAGCCGAGGTGTGTCAGAAGTGACACAGGTGTATTGCTTCCATGCTAGAAGATGGGTTATCGAAAGCGAACGAAAGCATCAGAGGCGCACATCACCGCAAAAATGTCTGACAACGAAAGCGACGCAGGTAAAGAAGCTTAAGGTAGAGGTCTATCCCCATACGAACTGTCGGATGAACCGCGCTCCGCTCAAGTTGCTGAGTGTCACCACGGCACCATTCTCGTGGTACATACGTGGATGGGTGCGATGAATGTCCAAGTAGTCATCTGGACATCCCTCCAGCCGCCTGGTGATTGGCTCACTGATTTACTTTGTGTAGGGGTGCGCTCTGTAATTACAAGTCCTCCGGTGCGTGCATCTCCTGACCTGTGACTAGTCGGAATGACGGACACCAACTGAAGGGTATCGCCAGGGACGCGAGACGAGTGCTCGGCAAGCTTGAGAACTTCGTCTCTTAGATCAGGTGGAAGATCTATCATTTTGTACTTCTCGGGACTGAGCCCGACTGCACATCTCGAAGCATGGCAAGCACGTACTCTTCAGTCAGATTTACTGCATTTGTCACTCAATGACCGTCAAGCTGCAATACATCCTCCGTTGACAGGTACCGCCCATACTTCCAGATATGTCCGTTCAGTCGCCGCGACTGTCTGTGGATCCCAACCAGGTACTCATCACGCTTGCTTTCGGCGGCAGGGCTTACGACGAGAGGCCTGGGAGCAAAAACAATCAATTGAGAACAACTTGCAGCCCCATCCTTCGCGGATCATCTGTGGATGCTGCTATTGCAGAATGGTCAAGGTCCCTGTATGGTGTTCGGTTTTAATCTGTGGATGCTGCTATTGCATAATGGTCAAGGTCCTTGTATGGTGTTCGGTTTTGCCAATCAACGTAAGTGTTGTACCCCCGTTCAAACCGCTTAGAGGCACCGATCCGTGGCCACGTTCATCGAAGGTTGTTTATCCAAATAATTCTACATCCCAGTTCTTGCCTTTAACATGCCTATCCATCTTGTCCTGACCCGTGGAAATCCTCTCGAGCCGTTAGAACCCCTTGACAGGCCCGTCTGATTGGTGCTCGTCCGAGTACTTAAGCCTCAGCCTCAGGCAACCGGCAACCCTCTAGTCTCATCCTTGCCCCTACGTCCTGCCCTACGCGACATGTCCACATTCCTCCCAAAGCTCTCACGGTCATTCTCCCAGATGTCGCATAGCAGCGTCGAGGATGCGATGCCACACAACTCTCCTCATGGCATGAAAGGCTTCGAGGAACTTCGTGCCAAGGTGGGTTCTGTCCACCTGAAGTCTGGCTACGCGGAGGTACATTGTGTGTTCTAGATTCGGAAGCATCTCCCTTTCCCAGTCGACATCCCCAACATGGCGAGTACTCACCTTCCAGTGATATCAATCAACCTTGTTCAATCTTGTACTCTAGGAGAGCCTTGTTGATGCTGTGTTACACCTCAACTCCTTGGACGATCGCAAAATGCTGGTACGTGTCAACGGTCTCGTGTATGTTCCAATATTCATGTTTCCGGGATAGTTGGAGCAAACACTCATCTGCTTGTCGAACAACGCCGATGACCCTCGCGCTAAGAAGTTAGAGAGCTTCCTCATACGCATCTGTAGGTACCCCATGTCTGGTTTTGCGAGTCCTCAGTATGAACCATGTTCTACAGTGTACGAGGATCTGCCTCATCCCATCGACACCTGCATTGGGAAACAATATGCATACCGCACTGTGGATGGCTCTTTCAACAACCCTTGTGTGCCGGACTTGGGCAAGGCCGGCACCCCATACTCTCGCAGCGTGCAACAGACGCACCCGCTTCCTCGCAACGAGCTCCCTGACGCCGGGTTGGTGTTCGATACCCTACTGAAAAGGGAGAAGGTCTGTTCGTCAGATCTCCTCAGGAACAGCAGTACTTATCGGTCCCCAGTTTGTCCCACATCCTGCAGGACTATCAAGCATGATGTTCTCGTTCGCAGCATTGGTCATCCACACGTGAGTGCATCCACCTCCTCTCCAGTGTCGTTGAGGCTCATCCTTGTTGTCAGTGTGTTCCGCACCTCGCATACGGACGTCAATATAAACGAGACGTCGTCGTATATTGACCTCGCACCGCTTTATGGCAGCAGCGAGGGGCAGCTTGACAAAATACGCGTGCGCGACGGGCGGGGCCTCCTCCTTCCCGATACCTTCGCTGAAGACCGTCTCCTGCTACTCCCGCCCGCCGTTTGCGTGCTTCTTGTCTTGTTCAACCGGAATCACAATGTGAGTGCGATGAGTCTCGCTCACGCCCTTAATCCCGTAATCATCTTCGACACAGTACATTGCGAAAAAGCTCCTTGAGCTCAACGAGCGTCAGACATATGTCGACCCAGACTCCATCCCGCTGGACGACCCCCAGCGCACCGCCCAACTGGCGGCGCAGGAAGAGGACATCTTCCAAACCGCACGCTTGGTTAATTGCGCTTGGTTCGCTTCGGCCGTCTTCGCGGACTACGTCGCTGCCATCCTGGGCCTGGTCCGGCAGGGAAGCAGCTGGAGCCTGAACCCGTTCGAAGAAGTGCGCAATTCGGACCACTCGCTCTTTGAGCGCGGGAAGGGCAACTGCTGCAGCGTCGAGGTGAGCGTCCGATCTGGATGTGCTCGACGCGCTAGCTGTTAGATTAGAGAGGTGTTAACGCGTTCACGCGCGCTGCAGTTCAACTGCTTGTACAGATGGCACGCAACGACGTCAGAACCCGACGCGAAGTGGGTCGAAGACCTTTCTGCGTCGCTCTTCGACAATAAGCCTGTCGAATCCGTACGTGCCCAGCTTCCTAGGCCGATCTTCCTCCCAGCGCTGACACCGCGCGCGATGCCTGCATCAGCTCACTGTCCAGGACTTCAAAGCTATGGCGAAAAAGATGCAGGCGCGTGACCCTGACCCGTCCCACTGGACGATTGGCCAGTGCGTCGCCCGAGGACCCGCTCATATGAACATGTGTCGAGCTGACGTTGCTGTCATCCCACAGGTTGCAGCGCGACCCGACGACGCACACCTTCAACGACGCTCAGCTCGCAGACATCCTCAAACATGCGTGAGTGGAATGTCCCTGTGGTCTCACGTCAGCCACACAACCTGACGGCGGGGGACAGAACCGAGAGCCCCGCTGGGGCGTTCAAGGCCCGCGGGACGCCTGCCATCATGCGTCTGCATGAAATCATGGGCATCGAGCAGAACCGTCAGTGGGGCGTTTGTTCGCTCAACGACTTCCGCAAGGTATGTTCCTCTGCTGTCCCATCATGTCAGATGCCATATATCCTGATCATCGTTCGTTGGCTTCCGCAGTTCCTGGGCCTGAAGAGTGATCATTTTCAGAATTGCAGAAGTCGCGGTATCATGCTGACATGGTTATAGCGTACTCGAGCTTCTTGGAGTGGAACCCTGACCCAGAAATCGCGAACGCCGCTGAGAAGCTGTACGGCCACATCGACCGCCTCGAGCTCTACGTCGGGCTCCAGGCAGAAGAGGCGAAGCCGGTCATCCCTGGGGCTGGTCTCTGCCCCTGTAGGTGTCTCAACCAGTGTATTGCATGTGTACCCCCTTTTAACACGAAGCTCGCCCACGCAGCATACACCATCAGCCGCGCGATTCTCAGCGACCCCCTGTAGGTGTCTCAACCAGAGTATTGCATGTGTACCTCCTCCTAACACGACGCTCGCCCACGTAGCATACACTATCAGCCGCGCAATCCTCAGTGATGCCATCGCACTCACCCGCGGGGATCGCTTCTTCACGACGGACTACACCCCGTTCAACCTCACCAGCTGGGGCTTCGCCGACGCGCAGCGCGACCCCGACGGCCCGGGAAACGGGAGTATGCTCGGGCGGCTGCTCCTCCGCACGCTCCCGCACGAGTACACGAGCACGAGCGCGTACACGTGGTTCCCGCTCATGACCCCGGTCGCGATGGAGAAGGTCTTGACGAACCTCGGGTGGAAGGACGTGTACGAGCTGAGGCGCCCGACGACGGTGGCGGAGGTGCGGACGCTGGGGTCGTACGAGGATGTGGAGAGGGTGCTGAAGGACGAGACGAGCTTTGGCACGGGCTTTTCGGATCGGCTGAAGGGCATCGTGCATGGGTCTGGGTGGGCAGGTTCCTTCGTTTTTTGCCGCCGTGATATGGGTGTTGACGTTGAGGCTGCTATGTAGGTTCTTCATTGCGTCCGATGATCCTGCGAAGGCGGCACGGGAGCAGCGGGGGCTGCTGAATGCCCTGGCTGGGGAGAAGGCGTCGGAAGAGCATATCAAGAAGTTCTTCTTCGACAAGACGCGCGAGCTCATGCAGCGCGAGTCGTGTCAGACCGTGGGCAACTCTATTCACACCGTCGATCTTGTCAGGGACGTCCTCAGGATGGTCCCTATCTATTGGGCCTGCGATATGGTGAGCAGGATCGACCTGAGATGGGGTGTGTGTCGGTCTTATGATCTGTTGCAGGCGGGTATCCATTTGAAGAAGAACAAAGAAGGTGATGGAGACTACATGCCCATGGAGCTGTTCGATATCCTGTCTGATATTTACACGTGAGCGTCAGAAAATGTGATGTCGAAAGTCCCATACTGACATGGTACGTCCTAGGTACCTCTTCCTCGACGTCAACCCTGCGCAGCTGCCCAAGATACGAAGACATGTCAGCCAGAACGTCGAGCGCCTCCTGTCCCTCATTCGCAAGCATTTCGGCGGTTCCCGCGTAAGTGTACTTCTCCCAATTTGATAGGCGTAGATGTATGGCTCATCAAATCCTCACGGGGCTAGCTGTCCATGTCAGGGCTATTGGAATCCGTGAGCCATCTGTTCTCGAAACCTGAGAAGAGCGGGAAGGACGACTTTGTGACCCGTCTGCGCGCGCTCGGGCTCGAGCCTGAGACGCAGTGCAACATGATCCTCGCACTGTTGGTGGGTGCCACTGTCGAGCTCACCCAAGGTCCGTCTCTCTCTCGCTGAATGATAATACCCTGCTTGACGGAGAACGCGGACGGGCAGCGATAGTGAACGTGGTCGACTTCTACCTGGACCAGAGCACGCCTTTCAGCGTCCAGACTCTCGCTACGAAGACACAAGCGGATACGACCATCGCGCCGAAGGATGAGGCGTTGCTGCAGGGGTTCGCGCTCGAGGCCCTTCGTGAGTGCTCGGTGTCCCGGTCGCGGTGGTTCGGTGCGCGCTGACGTTTGGATTCGTAGGGCTCCAGCCTACCTTCCGTGGCGTGTACCGTGCGTGTCTCTCCATATGGCTCCTTCCTGTGGTGTCGTGAATAGGCTGTTGAGTATGACATGCTGCAGGCGAGGTACTGCAGGATACTGCGATGAGCCAAGGCACGTTGAGAGCGAAGGAGCGCATCTTCGTCGACGTCTCGAAGGCGAACATTAGCGTACGTTTCGCCCATTGAAAGGAGGGTAACGTTGGTCTCTGAGATGTTGAGCTGCAGGCCCACGGATTCGCTGACCCGAAGGAAGTCAACCCGAGCAGGGCTCTCGAGAGTTACTTGGTGATCGACGGTGCCGGGAAGTGAGTTCCAACCCCCAATGACTTGCCTGACTCCGCGCTGAGCTTCGACATGAAGGTGTCTCGGGTTGGACCTGTCGTCCAAGGCGAGTTGATTTCTCTCGTTTTGAGGATTATATAGCCGATAACTGAGATTGTGTGCAGATTGTCGCCCATGTGCTCCGTGCAGTGTACAGCTTTAAGGGTATCACCCGCGCACCAGGGCTGTCCGGTCAGCTCAAGCGGTACGCGCTGACGCTCCGTCATACAATGAAGAATGACAGGATACTGACTTACTTGATGTTATCCCCTCACAGGTACAAGGTTCACGAGTCGAAGACAAGCAACTGGGTTTACTTGGGCAACGACCAACACCTTTGTCCTTGGGCTACATCGATGCTTGTGCAGGTGAGTTCACTGGACAGAACCTCCGCGGATGTGTGTAGCTAAGTAATGGCCGCGATACAGTACTAGTAGTTTGTCGCTGGGATCAAGGGTTGACGTAGATGTTGATATTGCTGATGGGTGATCGATGTTGATATCTTGTGGCTTTCTGAATAATCATGTATCACTTTGTGATTGTGACTTGTTATCAGCTTACCACATTGTGATACTCAAATACTCATTCTTTGGTGGCACGGAGCCATCATTGTCACCGCCTTCGACACGAGAATGTAGTGCGGTTGCGCAGCAACATCAAGTCGAACGTATAAATTCCGACCGGACGAGGGCTGGAGGAATCGACAGAGATGCCGTGCGCTTGCGTGTACGCAGAGATGGGATGGTGCATTGATGCCACCCAGACGCGTGGATTTCGGCCGGGCGCTTGTGCTCCCCAGTCTCCGACTTTCCGCTCTGACTAGTAAACAAGGTTACCATATGTATATTCCTAGCTCGATCTCCCCGGGCCCATTTGTTCTTTCTCACCTTCCTCTACACGCCCGCCCTCCTTGACTTCCATCCCACCCCAGCCTCCTCCTTCTTCGCGATGTCAACCGAATCTTCTGCCGGCTCGAAGAATGTGCATCTGCTTGTGCTCATTCACGGCATGTGGGGCAACCCAGGCCATCTCTCCGAGCTGCGCAGGATCATGACCGAGAAGCGGTGCATGCCCGAGTCTGACAAGGGTCCGGGAGGCGAGAGCCTGCACATCCTCGTCCCGGAGACGAACCGGGACGAGGGGACGTACGACGGGATTGACTGGGGAGGTGAGCGCGTGGCTGAGGAGGTGAGTGACCTTTGTCGGTGAACAGCTAGGGTGTGTGCCTGACTATTGTCCGGCTTCGTAGATATTTGAGGAAGTCAAGGAGCTGCAGAAGGAGGGCAGGAGAGTTACCCGCTTCTCCGTTACGGGTTATAGCCTCGGCGGTCTCATCGCGCGATATGTCGTAGGGTGCGCGCCGTTCGTCCTCAAATGTCTCTTGTCGCTCACCTCTCCGAAGCATTCTCCATCAGCGGGGTTTTTTTCAAGATGTCATCCCCGTCAACTTCAACGCAATCGCGACACCGCATATAGGCCTCCCCAGATACCCCACCGTTATCTCGTCCCTGTTCGCGTTCTTTGGGCCCAGGCTGTTGTCAAGAACAGGAGAGCAGTTTTATGTGGTATGTATACTGATATTTGTTATGATTAACATCACATAGTGAGCATATATGTGCAGGTGGACAAATGGTCGCAGAACGGACGACCACTCCTGGAGGTCATGGCGGACCCAAGTCGGTATAGTTCAGTCCTGCACGCTCAGCACCTTTGCTGAAACGCTCACAGATCGCATATTCTACCAAGCTCTCACACACTTCCAACAAGTCCGCATATACGCGAATGCGGTCAATGATGTTACCGTACCTTATGTTACAGCAGCGATTGATAACGAAGACATCTTCATGGACCATGATAACAACGGCATGCAAATGTGCGTAACAGCTTGGCTCGTTAGTAGCATTGCTGACCGCCCTTTATGCTGTAGAGAATTAGACGAACAATATTCACCTATAATCAAGTCATACGCCCCTTCCTTAGCAAGCACGAGGCAAGCAAAGCCTCTCCCGTTGACTGTTCAATGGTTCAAGAACCTGCATGGTTCTCGCCCAATCCTCCCTCCAGCCTTGCAGTTCCGATTCCCGTTCAACGTGGTATGTGTTCCTCTGCTCTTGTACACCGTACCCTCGTGCTGACAGAAGTTGCGTAGATGCTGATTGTCGTGACCCCAGTCCTCCTGCCGGTCATCCTCACTCTGATCATCAGCCGCTTCGCACTTGCGACGCGCGCGTCTCGCTCACGCATAAAGCTCCTCGAGAAAGACGAGTCGAGCACGGAGCGTCTCGCGCACATCCTCGGCAGACTCGAACGGGAGATGGAGGGCGTCGTCGTCGACATGTTCGACAGCCCCGGCCTGCCCGAAGCGGAGTCTTCCGACCCATCCTTCTTCCCTTCCGCTGGCGACAACTCTCAGCCGGCATCGAAAATGGATGGCGGATCGGCTTCCTCCTCCGAGACGGGAGAGTCCCAAAAGAAGAAGGCGATCACGTTGTCCGAGACGCAGCGTAGGCTCGTTACTTGGCTCAACACGCTCCCTGGATTGAAGAAAGAGCTTGCGTTCATCCATCCCGTGCGCAACTCGCATGCGGTGATCATATCGAGAGATGTCAAGCGGTTCCCTGCGCACAAACAGGGCGAAGGGGTGATACGCCACTGGGCGGATCATTTCATTGTGTGAGGGGCTGCTTTACGGGTTCGCTCATTCGTTGCTTTGTCTCGGCAGCGATGTCCTCATTATTTGTTTGTTTATGCAGGAGGACCTTTTCCACCTATCTTATTAGCTTTTCTGTTGTACTTGCTTTGCGGCTAATACATGTTATTTCTGATGGGCCGCTCGCTCTTGGCGCTCTACATATATACCCGTTCACGCAACTTGACCTCCATCGTCTTATTTATCGCCAGTGTAAGCCACAAGCACGTGTCATGGCTAGGTCGCCTACGTACAGGGACAGTGAGTTTGCATCACATTTGCTCGCTGCGTACATTTATGTTTTGGCTGGCTCTGAAGGGGTCAATCATGGATTAAGTCGCCAAGGCAGCGGTTCCTTCATCCTCCAAGGGTTCGTTCAGAATGGTGAGCGGAACATGTTCGCAGGGCCCCTCGTGGTTTTGACAGACAAGCGGTCGATCCACGAACAGTCAAGAAGAGGATGCGGAAATCCGGGGCCTCTCCCACCAGATGCACCGACAATGCGGTTGCATTGCAAGTCATGTTGTTTGTGAGCAGCGCGACAGTGGTAGGGAGTGCATCGGATTGATGTTGGATGTCACGGTCAGGCGTACGACGATAAGCTCGTCAGGCGGCCCCCGCAGCAGCCGGGCGAGCTCAGGTTTCGGGCTGCGCCCGAGTTTGCAGCAGTGTGCGTGGCTGATGCCTTTGTGGTCCTGGTTGGTGTTCTGACTTCGCGTCTAGAGCCAAGGCTGCGCGGCGGGCGTTTCCCAAGCATGCGCATCCAGTGCCTGTCAGTGAGTACATGGACGGGAGGGCGGGACGGACCCGAAACTACTTGAAGAAAGAGGTGAAGTACCGACTTTGTCGTTATACGCTGCCGGGATGATGAATATGTATCATTTGTCCGTAGCTGCTTGAGGAGCTCGTTGACAACAAGGAAGAGCTCCAGCGCAAGGACGAGGAGATTGAGCGTCTGCGTGCTCAGCTCGCTGCTGGTCATCGGTGGGATCCCATTCCCGAGCACCCTGAGGACGCCATCTTCATGGACGTAGATGTTGGACCCATGGCGGCAGATGCAAGTGCGCCTGAGAATGACACGGTCGAGATGCAGGCAGCCCCTCTACGCGAGTCGCCGTGAGTACATCCAACTCAAGTTGGAAGACGCTCGTTGCTCATTGCTCCTTCAGGGCGGCTCCGCCGTGTACCCCGCGCAGGGCGAACCCTGCTCAGGCTTATCTCACCCCGCCAAACACGACGTCTCCAATATCCCGTCAGGTGTCACAAGCGCACTTCGAGCAGCGCGCATCGGCTGGCGCGGTTCCTCCGCACCCTGGTGTTGCCCCACATCCCAGCATGACCCGTACGCCGAGCTGGGCGGCGCATATCGGTCCGGGACCCTTAGAGGACGACTTCGATGTTGCAATGAACGCGATCGGCCGAGCTCGCCATAAGGTTCGTGTGATGCGGTCCTGTCATCGCCACGATTCCCCTCATGGATTTGATTGCCATCATGCAGATGAGGTCGCAAGAAGAGACGAATGCACAGATGCGCGCGGAACTGGACGATGCGCACGCCATAGCAGCGGCGGAACGCGCGCGGGCGCGGCAGCGGGAGGACGAAGCGGAGGTGGAGGCGATGCTGCGGATGGTCGCCGAAGAGGATCTCGAGGACGCACGCCGGCTCAACGGTAGGCTCGCGGAAGAACGCGACCTGTACAAGATGAAGCATTGTGGAGCCGAGGCTGCGCTCAAGAGCTCGAGGCTTATGGGGGAGAGGCGTGTCATCGAGCTTGAGCGTGCGTTCGTCGCGGATGTGAACAGTCGCGTGCGTGGTTGTGTATGTACTTGTCTGTGGGGAGACGCTTACTGATTGAGTGGTGTCTCCTTTACAGTTCTCTGAGTACAGGTGCGTCAGTCCTGGATGCGGCCTAGAATGTATCTGACGCATCTCTATAGACGTTGGTGAAGCGGTCGATCTGCATGTTTGGACCACTTGATAAGGTATGCCGTGAATGTCCCGGTACTGTGGCTCTTTTTTCTCTCTCCCTCAGAGTATGCTGTATCGTTCTCGTGTTGCTCGTCATGTGATATCATATGTGGTTTGCCGTCTCTGCAGGGAAGAATGTGAGACAGATAATATTCAGCGATACATAAGCTCAGAGAGCGTAGACGACAATGTCCCTTGAATAATACAGTTCGTAACAGAGAAGAGATTAAGATACGCTACATATGGTATGGTTTGTGAGTGGTATAGGTGTCCGAAGTGATTAGCCCGTCGAAGCAGCATATAGCATGTGTGTCCATGAATGTGTCCGTCTCCATCCTGTGGGGTCGCGAGGTGAAGTCATAGGAAAGCGTAGAATGCATGAGAGGAATGAGTCCATATGATGGGATGTCGATCTTGCAGGCTCCTTCTAAACGTAGCGAACGCTGCGACGGCGCGTGGTGAGGAGGACGAAGTCCTCGGGAAGCACAGAGGCTCGATGACGCCTGCGGCTCCTCTGGCTAATAGCTTTCCAAACGCAAATAATACGGCGTTCGAGATACTTCGTGCAGGACATACTGAGGAGGACGTCAGGATCGCTTCTTCACAATTAACATGGACATACTGAGGAGGACGTCACGATCGCTTCTTCACAATCAACACCAGGATGTGCTTACCGAGGTTGTTCCTGGGACTTGAAGGAGATAGCGACAACGCGGGAAGCCATCGTGACGACAGTGGTATTCTCGGGTATTGTAGGGAAGTGCAATAGAGTAATGTGAACTCGCGATACTGGCGTGGTCAAGAAAAGACTGATAGAGATAGCGTTGTATTCGGAAGGTAGAGTACGGTCGTCGCGGACGATATGTGAGAGAAGGAGAAAAGGCGGAGCGCAAGGTCTCAGACTTCTCCGAGTGCTCGCCTTTATACTCTTCTGGTTTCAAGCTGACGACCGCTGTGCCTCAATGTTCCTATGCTTTGCAAAGCGGGTGAATTGGAGAGCAGCGGCGACAACAATGGCATGGTAACCCGGACATAAGCGTACAAACTCAACGTGTGCTTTGCTTGTTGTTTGGCTATACATAGCCAGAGGAGAGAACAAAGGGAAAACCCTTCTCGACGACCTGCACCCGCGACGACGTGCCGACGAACAAAAAACATTTCCAACTTGCATCGCTGCTGCACCATCACAGGCGCTTTTGGTATTCAATTGTTATCACGTGATCATAGTACTTCAAGTTCCACCAACTTTCTCTGCTCCTTGCACTCAGACTCCTTCCACCTTCAAACACACAGGCAGAGAAATCATATGTAATCGTCCCGATACAATCCTCGAAGGGGGTACGTGAGTCTCTTAAATGCCTTAGACGCCAAGGACCTGCCTCTTAAAGCCGCCATTCCAATTACGTAGGTATTATCTGGCTCCCATACCGAATTCAGCTGCTCACCAGGGTTGTAACAGAAGCCCAATGTTTTCTTCTCCAAGCTGTTCCAGTGGTGGGGTACCAGCGTTTCTGCTAAGTGAGACTCTCAACCGCGGCTGCGCAACACATAGCCCTCGCCGTTTCCCACGTACAGCTTGTGGACGTTGACGTTATGCGGCGATCACGGATATAATCCCAGGATGCGACGAGCAGCAGCCTCTGTTGTACGTCGATCCCCATCAAGCCCTTGTGTACGTCGTTCTCCAACACGACTGTTCTTGTGACCTGCTCAATCCTATCCTAGCATTATACGAAGCCTATGTGGCTACTCAATACAAGGACCGCACAACTTCGCGTGTTCCAGAACCCCGCAGGCCTCCGTTACGCCATTCTGTCACATGTCTGGCAGGAGCAAGAGCAATCCTTCGAAGATATCCAGGCTCTTAAACATAGCGAGGATGCGATTGGACGTGTCTCTGCGAAGATCCGCCGCTGCTGCGAAATTGCGTACGCGGATAGGTTCGAGTGGGTATGGATCGACACTTGCTGCATCAACAAGACGAGCAGTTCCGAACTCTCGGAGGCAATCAACTCTATGTACGCCTGGTACGCTAACGCTTCGATATGTTACGTGTATATGTTCGACGTGGACCACAACGATAACCCGTGGTCGCCCCGATCATCCTTCCGTCTGAGCCGATGGTTCACTCGTGGCTGGACCTTGCAGGAACTCATCGCTCCTCATCAAGTCGTCTTTCTCTCTTCGTCCTGGTTTCTTGTCGGCACCAAGCACTCCATGGGATCTCTCGTCGAAGAGATTACTGGCGTTGACTATGACGTTCTGACCCATGCGTGCTCCTTCGAGGACGTGAGCATCGCTCGACGAATGTCGTGGGCCGCGGAGCGACAGACCACGCGAGTAGAGGACGAGGCATATTCCCTCATGGGCATCTTTGGTGTCCATATACCCACTATCTACGGTGAAGGACGCAACGCCTTCCTACGACTGCAGGAGGAGATCTTACGGCGTTCCCCTGATCACACACTGTTAGCGTGGGGATGTAGCTCGATGTATACCCGGTTTCCCTTTCGTGGTGACTGGGACGCTCCTTCTAGTACTGATGCGCTCGCCGTTCTGGCTTCTTCCCCTGCTGCATTCTCGGGGTGTCGTGACGTCACGCCGCTTCCCCCAGAGAGGATATCTCAACTGCTCAGAATCCGTCGTGACTACAAGCTTCCAGAGTATCGATTGACTAGTCACGGCATGCGGGTGAATCTACCGTTGGTATATCTCGTCAGGGACGGCTCGTTGACCGCTTCTAGGAGGCATCGGGACACTGTGGCGGTTCTGGCCATCCTAGCATGCCAGAATAGCGAGGGCGCGCTTGCCGCAATGCCTCTCCACGCTGGTGCGACAGGCCCCTTCTTTGTTGGTATGTCCCGAGACGACCTCCCTGGACAGTATGATCGCATCTTGTTCATTCCTCCCCACATTTTCGGCAACTTCTCCCCTCCCCCGGCTATCTCTGACATAGTCCTCCATGCATTCAACACGTCCTTGCTCCCTACGCTCCCCATGCTCCCCGCGGTCAAACCTTCAATCGGCGAGGAAGAAGTCAGACCTGGTCTCGCCTTCTTCATCCCGCAGCGCATTCTGGACAGGATGCACAGGGCTGGAATTGGCATACAGCACGACGCAGGTAGACGAACAGACGGACTGATGGTCGAGACCCGTGTCGAAAGTGAGCGCCAGCTCTCGCTCGATATTCAAGGATTCCAGACGTGGCCGAAAGGCCCTCCCCCATCCATCACCATCGCTGCTGGAGAAGAATGTGACGATTCAATGTGCATGACCGACCCCTTTGCCCAACTGCACCGCAGCAGCGCAGTCGCGAAGCGCCGCCCGAGCTGGCTGGAGGTGAAGGCCGAATGGCCTCTAGCCGAAGACGCGGAGGAGAAATCCATGGCTCTTATGCCGCTGTCGTTCGCCTGCCCCGGGCGTCCCGCAGCGCACTTACCCGAGACGCTAGCTTCCGTCACCCTGCTCTTCCGCTATGATCACCTATTCACGGTCGTGCTGGATCTGCAGCCCTGGGAGAAGTGCCATCGAAGCGATGCGCTCCGCGTCTACGTGGTCGATATCATCATCACCGGAACTACGCTCAATGCTCCGAGCATGCTCGACGCGAGGAGCAGAGTTGCGCCCATGGTGGTTTACGAAGATGTGGAGGTCCGGGAAGAGAGGCTCGTTGAGGTTGCGGTGCTGCCGTTGCGGCGTCGTCGACGTCTCGGGTGGTTACGGAGATTATTGTCGTATATATGGATACACTTACAGCGTGGCTAAGCCCACTGTTTAATCGATCGCTAAACAAGTATGATCGATGACATTCTTGCCCAAGAGTTTGTTCGCACCGTTCAAGCTTTCTCTTGTTTTTCCTCTCACTTCTCCTGTCCTTCAAACGCCTGAGGCGGATCGAGCCCCTCGAACTTGTATTCAGACTGCTCTGGAAGTCCATTAGCATAGGACAAACGAGTCTGATTGGCGACAGTCACAACTACCCACATCGCTGTAGCCTATTGTTTTCGTTGCCGATATTGAGTCATGCCTGTCGACTCCCATTCAACAATGCAAGTCTGAAACTCAAACCTTGAGGCTAGTTGACCCTGAGGTTGTTATATCGTGGAGATTGTGAGTGTGCTACCTGATGACGAGCTGGACAAGATCTAGAGTTGTTCATACCGCAGGGGCATCAAGCATTGATATCGTTGAAGCTTCGCACGGTTTCATCGACTTGGAGCACAAGACACTCGGTAGTGGCGGCACGCCCAAGGGGGACTGTCCGAATACCTCCTGTATAGAGAACCCGAGGATAGACGCAGTTATTCAGACATGGGACATGTACATTGTTATAGAGTTAAGGGGCTCAAAACGAGGGATGACCAGGTTAGATATTTATGTTCAGTCGACTATGATATCATGCCCTTTACGAGTCTCAGACGCCTACCGCTTGACTCGGGACGGCGGCGTGGAGATCACAACAACGGGGGAATGGGTGCTCGAAGGTTCCGCAGGGGTCTATGTAGCATGAGAAGGGTCCAGGTACTAATGCATTAGCATGACGCACCATCGGCATGTATGCCGAAGACAGAAGTGAAGGAGGAATTCTCATATGTCCGAAGGGGCGTGTGAGGGTCATTCTCAGAGCACATCTGCTGGCAGGATCCTCAAGGTGAATGAGGATTGATACGAGAAACAGAGAAGTACACACACAGCTATCGGCAGAAGATGATTCTTTGCCTGGGATGGGAACATGAAAGAGCAACAGGGCTCTGTGTGCCATGAGAGTGCACGCACAGAACTCTGCAGCCGAGCAGATGTTCGTCACGACAGGCAGTTGTTTTCTGGGGAAAGTTCTGAGACCTCATAGCGGCATCGTGAACAGCGGATCACCACGTGTATAAGGTTCAGTCACTCACACTCCTGTAGTACGACACATGGATCATAGGCCTGATTCGCGGAGTACGGACGAGTAGTCGAAACCGTAGACATACATCCCAGGTTCCAGAGAAGGAAAGAACGATGGATACCTGTGCAGTGTGAACGTCACAAGGAAGGCGACGCCGGTTGCTGTCCGACAAGGTATCCCATCTGCGCCCAAGACTTTGGGCATTAGAATGTAGCATGGTCTAACCCTTGACTGTGGATAATGTTGCTGCAGTTCCGATGTTGGTCTGAGTTGAATGCTGTCCACCTGGCTCGTTTGTCCGACCCCCTTGCTGTGGGTGTGGGTACTGCGTATTCATCTTCGATTTCTGGGACATTACTCTCTGTGACATATCATCAGGTCTGTAATGAGACGAGCCGACGTAGCCGAGAGCTGACATGAGAACAGGCAAGACGAGCGAAACCTGACTCCGCATTGCAGAGTATCGCCGGAGATGGGATAGAAGATTCAATCTATGGCAGAAGCATGAGGGGCAAAGACGAGCAGGCTGGCTTGCTTGTGTCGGTAGGTGTGGTGATATAGTGCGGCAGTGCGAATGTGAATGGGGTCAAGAACAGCGCAGTTGGTACACGAGCTGGAGAGGTGGTACCCAGTTAAGAACGTAGATCATTCGTAGGTCCGACTTTGATAGCGTCTGCAAAATAGCCTTCCGAGTGGCAGCTGGTGCGTTCCAACAGCTTACATTGTCATATATTTCCTGGGGACGCTTTTCCACGCATTATTCGTATCTGTGTATTACCCGTTATGTGTAAACCTCCGTCGGATCATCATACTTTGAAGTTCGCTGTCTGTACGAGAAATCAGAAAAGGGCCTATCGTTTTGAAAACAGCTGTAAAGACTCATGACACCAGATAATTTCTTCATCGTAGACGCTCGCGGAAGCCCTGAGAAGAATGTAGTCGGAGAAGGAAACTCGACGGTGCGAAAACTGAGCTTGAGAACGTGTTCGGGCGATTTTGACCTGCCAAAGAGCGCCTACATAGTGGTGGCAGTGGAAGGTCGAGGTGACCTTTTATGTCGACTTCAATATGATGTGCAAAGAAGGTTGAACCAGCCTGCATGCAGAGGCGTTTGAGCTTCTACGAGCAAGTCTCCCACAACTCCATCCCCAAGTTCACTCTCACTATCCGTATGGATTCGGAACACTATTACAAGCCGCTCCTTGTGAACTACATTCGATGTTCTATCGGGGCCCTCAATGACCTTGCCGTCTCTCTACGGAGAGACCGCCCGCTATCTTCTGACATACTGGAGGTCAATTTCTCGCAGTACATTGTCGACAAAGTTCGCAAGTCTAGCCAGACGACTGTCGAAGTAAGTCCTAGTTTCACGCCATTATCATGTACACATCCGAACGGTGCCCCGTATAGAGCCTCCGTGCAGCATCCGAGACCACTTCGACCTGGCTGAAAGAAGCAGCCGATCGCCTCTCCCAGAACTCGAGCCTTGACGAAATTGGCCGCGTCGAGGCGTCTATCAGGGAGACGTCTTCGAACCTCGACGAGACCTACGAGCAAATCAAGGCCACTCAACATCGCATTGATTCTCTCCAGGCCGATATCAGTGTTAGACAAGAGAGCCTATCCCCCGTGAGAGGAAAGCTCTCCAAGGTCGAGAAGAAACTCAAGACGGATAGACTGGTGGGTGGTATCTGTCGAATTGGGGTACGTGTCTAGCGGTGTCTAGCATTTCCGGACAAAGCAGTGTAGCGACACTGATGGTTCCTCACCCGTCCTAGGCCGTCGCCGCATCCTCTCATGATCGCACTTTTTCTCTCATTCTCACCGCTCTCGATATCGCTCTTATGGGGCATGCTGTTGAGAAGGGCGAGCACACCGCTCACTCCATCGAGTCTCAGCTCGAAGCCTCGAACGCAGAGATCGATTCCCAGCGCGTCAAGCTTGGCAACGAGCGAGACGAAAGCGAGCGGCTCTCCCAACGGGTGCTTGAGCTCAAGCAGCATATAGACGACCAGCAGGCGGAGGCTCAGCAATTGCGGCGTGCACGCGCTGAACTCAGAGCACAATCCAAACGCATCAACGATCGCTTACACATCGTGAATGCCGCTCTGAGCAGCTCTGAGACTATCTTGACTGCGTATTCGATACGCAAGATTGTGGCAGGGATTAGAGGGGTCGTGGGAGCTCTCGGTACTGACTCTATGTTTGACGGACCACTCACGCATCTGAATGACGTTGCCCTTGACTCCCTTGACGATCTCGCTCAAGTCATGCGGTATATCGAGTACCATCCTCCCATTACTCAGGTCGGGGACTTTGGTCTGTAGTCTATTCAATACCTACTCTCAATGCGCATGGAGCTGAGTGGCCATTCCTGGTAGCGCTGGCACGCGTCCGACCTGTAAGATGCTTCATACCACTTTACATACTTACGACCATCCTGGTACCAACAACTTGACACCGACTAGCGACAGGGTGAGTTGAGTTTCGCAGCTCGTCAAGGAAAGATCAACAACATGAGCAGGTGATACCGTAATTAGGTTCTGTGAAGTGCGCTGATTGCGACACGCCGGCCCTGAATGATTGAACCTCTCTCTCACGCGCACGACTGGAAGAGGTACTAGTAGCACCCGGATACTTAGTATGATCAAGGACCGATGACCGCCATGCGCGAACCCAAAGCGAAGACTCCGCGGACTGGCCTGCTCCCATGCGTTATGTGGGTGGCTGGTTGACGGTTGGTGGCAGATCTGCCAGTGCCACCTCGAGGCGTCGTACTCGGGTTCCATATTGCCACATTCTCCCCTCCTGGCTCGTGTGTCTCGATATGGACTTCCGGCATAACAAGCCCTTCATCTCTGACGGGCTTCCAGTGAGACACTCTGGGCCAACGTCCTATGAGTAGGTATTTGCATTGAACTTGTCTGACTCGTTGTCTCATTCGCATCGTTCCCAGATCATGCGACTCCTCAACACCCGAACCGCAAAGCTTCACGAGTTCCACAGTCCTGCGGGACTCCGGTATGCTATCCTTTCCCATGTATGGCAGAAAGACGAGCAGTCCTTCCAGGATGTGCAGGCTATCCACTCCAGGGAGGACGCCATGGAGCACGTCTCTGTGAAGATTCGTAGCTGCTGCGAGGTTGCGCAGGAGGACGGCTTTGAGTGGCTTTGGATTGACACCTGCTGCATCGACA